>JAAXYW010002728.1:0-14084 GCA_036851895.1 Orthonychiurus folsomi | reverse complement strand
ATGAAAGGGTGTCATCGGAATTGATAGTGATGGTTTTCAGACTGGCTAAATTTGATAGCACTAGTTTCAAAGTTTCATTTATTCACTTTTAATTAACAGTATGGTTCAAGTTACTTAATTAACAATATGGTTACTTATCACAAGACAATTAAGATAGAAACGTATTTTTTGATTTTACTTTGTAATAGCTTACAAGCAAAACAAAATAAATCAATTTTGAAGCAATTATACATATTGATTCTGTCTATTTTTGCACTTGAAGTTCAAAGTGGTTAGTAGCCAATTCAACTGGCGGGTAATCGGAGTGACAAACGAACTTATGACATAAACCCCTATGCTAATAGCCTTAGCACTGTTCTCAAAAACTAAAACTACCATTGCAGCAATAATCCCTCCAAAATATATCAGAAAAGTAGAAAAAACTTGTGGATAAACCTTCAACACACAAGGTGTAACACAGTCAATATTTCTGTCCTCATCTCTCACTTTAAAGTGTTGAGTACGTTTGAAATACTTCTGCCAACGATCAAACAATCCGTAAATCCCGGATCCCATTAGCCATTGAGTTCTCTGGTAGACAAACATCAGATAAGGTCTCCTCTGAACTGTAATATCGAAGCCAATTGATTTCTGACCAAACGGTTGCTTTCCCTTGAAGAAAACTTCTCTCCCGTACAAAATGTTGAAGTAATTCCGAAATTCCTCCACATCTTGTCCAACAAATGTTACATTACAATGGGAAATCAACTTATACATCACCAATGGATGAGTTTCAGCAGTGGCCATGATGTTTTCCATCATCCAGTAGACAGTTTTAAATTTTGGCAACAATTTACCTGACGAAAAAGAGAAATCCAGCACATATTTTGTAATATGAGACAAGGAACCGCCATGTTCACCATGTTCCCCAAATATATGAAGTGGAGCATTGGGATAATGATTAGCCGAGTCTAATAACCAGTTGTACGATATGAGCCTGTCCTCCATTCTTGGAATAACGGTTGTAGTCAATTGTGTATCATTGGGCATGTCAAATAAGCTCTGCCACTTTGGCTTCCATTTTGGAGTTGCAATTAAATCCGTGACTACAACTCCCTTGTAACCATTTGTCAACACAATCGTAAATAGGAGCCAGAGACCAAAGGTTAAACTCCAAATCTTCAACATTTTTTTACACTTTTTAATGCTTCTCGGTAATTCCGGGTTTTGTTCAATTAAAATTCCAAAATGAAGTAGGATAATGTCTACCGCTGCGGACGGAAATGGTACTTTTAAGACCCACGCTAAAAAGACAATTACCACACCACAGTGAAACAGATCCAAGCCGTGAGCATGAAGGGTCGTGCGTAAGAATAAAATGTAAATGGGATTTTGTTTACTCCATCACAGGTGAGGAAATCAAATCCAATGATTTTAAATGGGGAAAAATTGTCCGCCCCAATCGACGGAATACTTCCAAGTCGGCTGGAATCTATAGTTGGACGGCTTCGGTAGCGCTCCTGAATCACGTGTTTGATATGAGTGTCCTCAGTTAAGGTGAAGTTTGTAACATCTGTAATACTTTCACCTAGAATTATGGCCTTCATTATATCAAAAACGTCAAAGGCTGCTGATTTCAATAATTCAGAGTCAAATGGTTTCATATTTTTGAACTTGTGGATGTATTTGTAGAGTCGCTGTATTCGACCTGGGTTAAGCGGCACATCCTCGTCGGTGTAGCCTAGCTCCCAAAGTACATGACGCCCCTCCCTTGTAACATTCAGCTCCAATGCTAGTAATTGTGAAACGCATTCCTCGATTTGCGTGGAGGATACTAGAAAAAGGACGTACGAGTTAAGGGCCTTTGTGTGGCCAAGAAAACAATCCTGGCACAAATAGCCCACGGATTCAACCCCGTACTCTTGAGTGTAAGATCCACGTTTACTTAAATCTTCGTCAAGTAACTGCTTTGTGTGAATGTAGAACATCCTGGCTTTTATATCCATATCATTATTGTATCTGCCAATTACGTTCTTTCTTGAATTAATGCTGGTGAATATGAAAATGGCGAATGGCTCCAGACACCTCTCTTCACCCCCACCTAAGATATTACAAGTTTGCCATATCCCATGCAAACGAATCAGGGATTCCGTCAGATGGCTCGTTGTGGGTGATACTACAGTTCCGGGGATATCAATTTGACCAATTACTATGACGCCAACTTTGTACAAAGTTCGTCGATAGAGGTTTAACTGTGGTTGGGCAATGCACGGGCCACCTACATATTGCTTATGGCAATCTCCGGTGTATGTCCCATTTCCAATGATCAGGGGTATTAAGAATGGTTCCAATACATACTCCGGTTGGAGTACAATAAGTACGAGAAGATAGTCTTCAAAATTTTGAAAGAACAAATTGAACCCCCGGATTTGGTGATCTTGATCAGTATCGACAGTCACGAGGGAAACACAAATTGCTCCCAAAATAAGAACTCTTTCCCTCAACATATTTTGCACATTATGAATTAACTAGACAAAATAGGGCTTCAGAATATATTGTAACATCACTGGTACTGGTTGCATTCAAGAACATTCTCTCTGGAGCAGCGCAGGACAAATAAACTATCACATTCCATCTGAACCAGAGGTTTTGCCTTGAATTATTAACTGCTGAAATCTCACATTTTTTGCAGTCATACTCACACCAGTCAGTCGTACTATTGATTGGGACTGACGAGGGAGTACCGTGCTGTAACCCTTGGATTTGGCTGAAACTTTGTCCACATGCTACCCTTGCGTAGAAACTATGTTTCCCAAAGGGTCCGATCCCAACGCTCAAATTTCGAATTTAGCCAAATTTTTAAAATTTGGCTCGAAATACTTTACATGCAGGGACCTGTAAAATCGAGATTTTTGTGGGTTACACGCCGTCCTGTTTTTTCAGCTTTGCAGTTTGGACGGAATACACAGACTTGCATGGAGGTCGAGGCCGGCCGTGGAGGCCGAGGCCGACCGAGCGAATCGGCGCCACACGCCATGCCACTCTGTGCATTCTGCCAGAACTGCAAAGCTGGAAAAACAGGACGGCGTTTAACCCACAGAAATCTCGGTTTTACATGTCCCTCCATGTAAAGTATTTTGAGCCAAATTTAAAAAATTCCGCTAAATTCAAAATATGAGCGTTGGGATCGGACACTTTGCGAAACAGTTTCTACACAAGGGTAACATGTGGACAAAGTTTCAGCCAAATCCAAGGGTTACAGCACGGGTACTTTCCTCGTGAGTTGGTATAGACATGGATATGAAGCAACGCTTTGGTATAGTTGTCATTGCAATTTTAAACTCTCACTCATACTGTCGAATAATAAAGCACTTCGCATCAACGCGTTGTTAAATTTGTAATACCTAATGGATATTTAACGCCTCACTTTTGACATCTTTGAAGATGCACAGGATGGAGCACAAAAACAACTCTATTATTTTTGCTAAAATAGCGCCAGAGATACGGTTTTGATTTTGAAGAGGGCTTTTGACTTGCTAACAACAGCAACTAGAAGACCGACAACAGTATTATAGCTTGGGCTTTAATAATAGAATGCACTCGTGACAAAGATCAAAGCTTTGTCGGCATCAAATATTGATTTTATTCTGCATAGCACATTTGTGTAAAAGCCAATCACAAATATGCACATTTGAAATATTCATACCTGCTTGCAATCATGATGGTCTGCTTGTGTTTTTTGGATATTGTGATAGATCACCGGGTGTAAGGTAAACAAAACCGCGTCATTAGCGAATAACATTGGAAACTATTTATTACATGTTCAAAACACTAATTGTTGTTGGATTTTGCACTACAATCAAAGAAACGCTGCTACAAATGTCTACCTGCCATTGGCCTAAGCTTAATGCAGCTAAAGCTTTTACTACCTACTGTGCACCCTGCAATACTTCATTCAACTATATAGTAGAGACATGACAACAATTCAAGGAGATATCAATACAATCTGAGACCAAAGCCGCCATCAACTTTGAGAGCTTGTCCAGTTATCATGGATGAGGACGAGGAAGAAAGAAATAACACAGCATTTGCAGCTTCGGTTGTGTCCAGCACACGCTGGATAACTGCACCTTTGAGAAGTTCACCAGCCTCCTCTCGCATTTCAGCAGAATCGTCCCGATGCATGTTTGTATCCATTACGGTTGGACAAACACCTTTATTAGTTAACATGTGTGTAAGTTTGAGAATAGAAGTGTATTTAAAAAAAATAGTTCGATTACAATTTACACGGACCCCTGGCCCAAATTCCACAGCCATAGCTTTTGTCAGCATCGTTAGAGCTGCTTTGCTACAACTATATGCAAATCCCCCAACTGCGCATGTGCTGTCCGCCTAATAAAAAATCGCAAGTTAACGGGTGATTCCTAATTAGTTTGTCGAAGAATTATGGGATTGCTGGATCTTACAATGGAAGAAATGTTTACTATGGTTCCACTATTTTCGGAAACCATTCGTTTCCCTATTATACTTCCGACATGCCAGGGAGCCTTGAAATTCGTGTTAAGGGATCTTGAAAGACAGTCATTTCAAATTACGGACTTGTTAGATAAATTTTTGAATGAGAGAATTCAAAATAAGCATGCACCTATCGACATCTTCCATTCTGGATCCAAGTATAGTTCCTCGCTGATAAATCCCTGCATTACTCACCAAATGGTGGATCGGAAGAATACTTTGTAAAATCCTACGGCTCTCTTCCCAATCACACAAATCCACGCAAAATGTACGTATTCCAGGCAAGCTTTCTTGCAAATATACCAGCCCGTCTCTATCCTTGTCCAGCACAAGCACATGGGCTTGGTTCTCGTAAAACTTCTTTACTATTGCAGCTCCCAAACCTTATAAAGTACACTTGTAAAATTATTTAAAATTTCTAGGAATAAAGACGCTCTTTAAATTTGTAAGTACCATTTGCGCCGCCAGTAACCAAAACCCGTTTTCCGGCGAAATCCGTATACACTGCTGATGCCCGAGCCATTGGGAATGTAATGGGGGAACGTGCAAACGTTTTTGTTGATATTCAAACGTGTGTATTTAATGTGTGTGGAGTGTCTGTCGTGTAGGATTCGAATGAGAGAAGTAGAAGGCTTGCACATTGTCATTGGCTGCAATGTTAGTATTTATAATGTTTTGCTAATTCCAATGCTAATCATAACGATGAAATTTTTCACGCATGATTTATTCATATGCTGTTTTGTTCTCACTTTAAGAAGATTTGGAGCGTGCCCATGACAGTTTGTGCCACTTGTTGTTTTGTTAGATAAGGATTTCATGTTGTTTGGATTTCTATGCCGCAGTACTTGTAATATTGCTTGCTTTATCATTACCAAATACTTGAAAGCAAGCAATTTGTGCCGCTTTTAACCTCAGCCATTCTCCTATTCTTGCTAATCCAATTAGCAGGTTGTCCACAGATTTTATACAATGGAAGCTTAAACGGGATTCCCCCGTTTCATTATTGAAAATTCAGAAACTAGGTTATTGCGAGCATCAATAACATTCCACACCTTAAAATAAATTCTAATTCAATTCAATCAAAAACGCACGAATGCATTTTAAAATGTCTAGGAAAATGGAAATAACCTTTGACTCCTAATAAGATGCACTCAATCGTTTCCTCGGCATCCGCGCACGCATTTATCTATTAAAAATATTCAATATGTACTTACATTAAACTGGGTCGGTCGAAACATTGACATGGTTGAGCCAATCCGGATGACATTTGTAGATGACCCACCCTGTAAACAAAACACAAATAAATGATTACATTACATTGCACAAAATAGATGTGGAATAATCTTCTCCACTTGGCGTATGAGATCCGTAAATGATGACGTCGGTATCGCACCCCATGCAATTTGGATGATATCCTTAAAGTCCACTTCTGCCGCATCTTGGCAGCCAAGAAATCTTCAAACCGGTCAAACGCAAATGTTCCGAAGGATAAACGAGATAAATTATACACAAACTTTTGTTTGGAAACACGCACGGGCGAGAGTTTTACCAGTTGAAATGTAAAACAATTGAGCAATGTATGTACATTGATGAAGTTGTAATTTATTACGTACGTCCAACTCTAATGCCAAAATAAAGGCCAGACCAGACACACATCCTGGTTTCTCTGGAGGAGGATTGTCTTATAAATAAAAGTCAGGAGGATTCTATCGTCGTCATCACTTTATATGTACGGTTTTGACCCAAACTGAGCTATTACTATAATTTTATCGTCGACCATTTCCTCACCTCAAACTACATTTGGAATGAGGAAAGTTTGGATTAAATATTGAGTAATAGAGGGTTTGCGCATTCTATGCCTATCTGCTTTTGCATGCTAACGGATGAGCACAAATTATCGTACCAAATTTGAAATTATTTTTTAAAATGTATTAAATATAAACTGAAAAAGTGAATTTTATACTTAAAATCCTCCAATGTTACATTTGCGTATTTTTGTGCATACTTTTTACTGGACCCAAGCCCTCAGCCTCCTTAATACGCGGATTCATTGGGGCCAGAGGCCAGGGTCACCGCAAATGTCAAGCGCTGTGCCCTGCCCTACTCCATTTCCCTGTGGTGTGGCATGTATTGTGGTAAATTATTTGTTTACTAGCCCTGCCAATTCTGATTCCACTACTACTACACTGCATTGGGCCATGAATCTACAATTTCCGTACCACATTGGATAAGAGTCAAATATTTTTCTTCACAAAAACTCATCAAAATATTTTGGTGCCGTCTCCGACTCCAATCTAATTATAGGAATCCTACTACTTCACACTCCAGAGTTTTGTAACTCGTCACGTCGGAGCGAGCGGCTCATTGAAAATTACAAATTCCCCGCCGAGATTTAAACGCACACGTTAAGTAGCGTAAACAAAGGATGTAATTTGTAATGTAAATTTCTTTTTTTAAAAAAACTCTAGACTTACCCGCTCCACCTGGTTCCCGTCAGATTGCATGGTAATGGAAGGGCGGATGGAGGCGTTGGAAGAATCGGTCGTTGCGTTGTGGGCGCCAGACGGAGACTGACGCAAGGATCCTCCAGACATCTTCAGTCCAGCCTCACTCGCACCTGAGGAAATTCGAAAGCAAAGGAAATCCCGGGTAAAATAAATAAATAAACTCCCTTTTCAACTCCAGCCTCTCCGTCCGACTTGGGAGACCCAATCCACCTTATTTCCCTAAACTTGTATCCTTTTCCACTTCAATGGGAAATGACAGCTGGATTTGATATGTTCTTGTTAGCCAGCGTAAACGCTTCCAGATAATGCAAGGGCGAGAAATTCGAAAAGCTAACAACCAATTTGCCAGAATGTATCAAATTACGATTTCTCGTATTTCTTATTTGCAATTGATCAGAAAGCTCTACCATGATATTTCATTGCATGTATTTTTCAAAAACCATAAGTTGTAGGGATTATCAGCTTCTGCCAAATTACATTTCTAAAATTTGCACAAGACGTGGATAAATCTAGCTAATTTTCAGGACATTTTTATGATTTCGCAAAGAAGAACCGAGGATTCAATTAGAATTCTTACGGTTGTGGATGTGGGATCTGTTAGGACGCAAATCGAGAATTTTCACACAGACGCGATGGTACACTGGAGGGCACGAGTTCAGCAAAATAATATTACAATGCTCTTTTTGGTACGGCACAGCATGAGTGGGGAAAACTATACATACACTTTGGTCCCGTTTGAACTTTCACTCAACGAGGAGCTCACCGCACCGCACTGAATTATGCTTTCCTCCTTGTTTACGCAGGGCGGGATGTCCAAAGGAATGCATGGAATAACAACAAACACATGCTCCCGTTGCTATGCCATGCAGTGTTAACTGCATGGATAATAGGGTAAATCCAAGTTTGTAAAAATCCTTTTTTTATATACAAAAAAACGCAACAATTTCTACGTTCAGGTAAATTGTACAAAACTGATTGATCAAAATGTTGAATTTTAATGCACTACCTTCGCAGAAATAATACGTACTTCGTACGTCTGCAAACTTCGCACTTAAAATCTTAGTTCAACTTTCTTGGAATCTGGATGAGAGTTCCATGTGTTCCTGTGCAAAATCATCATAAAATATGCAAGACCAGGCACGGATTATGCAATAAGTTATTCCTTGAAGATGATGTCGCTTTTGCCAAGTGGAAACCAACCTCAAGAGGGAACTTGACGCTGGAGGCAAGGTAGGGGAAATATGTTCATCCTTTGTTTAGACAACTCAACAATTTGCATACCTAAACGTGATGGTAAGTAAGGGTTCGTTTTTCACTGCGAAAACTGAGTGCAAATCCAAAGGATCACCCATGTATTGCATTACTTCCGTTGTAGTGCAAACAGTAGTATAGGGTTATTCATTTCATGGCACTTCACGCAGTAGGAAGTAAAGCATGTAAATTGCAAATGCGAAATACGGTCCACCGTGTTATTATATTGTAAGATATAGTAAAGTGGTAGGAAGTTGCCTTGAATCTCGCTCACATGTTCTAGCTATGTTTGCTATTGCCATTGGGGTATTATGGTATCAATTAGATAAATCATGAGTTAATTGAACCGGACTGGAGCATTAGTCTTTATTCGATTCTTTAAACAAAGTTTGTTAATTTGATATAGCAATACAGTATGGATGAACTGTGGCAAAACTTAGATTGAAATTGAATTCCAATGTAATGCATTGGCGGGGATACAAATTGTATTGGGCTGTGTGTGTAGTACTGCGTATATGTGTATTCAAGTGTCTTGCAGTTCATTTCTCCTCACATGCAATGATTCAAACGACTCGTTTACTTTGTATAAGTATTTCTTAGGTAGGGGTCCAAAAATAACCCACTTCAAGTTTGTTANTATGTGTATTCAAGTGTCTTGCAGTTCATTTCTCCTCACATGCAATGATTCAAACGACTCGTTTACTTTGTATAAGTATTTCTTAGGTAGGGGTCCAAAAATAACCCACTTCAAGTTTGTTACAACTACGCAGTTTTGCTTGGGAACCAATTTTGTTTAAGAATTAGATTTCTCGGAAATCCGAATTTTGTGGGGATATCTGCACGCATGGAATGACGGAAAACTTTACGAATAATAAATTAGATATTAGGCTCCTGCGAGCAAAAATTAACCGCAAAACCTACCTTATCCATTTCTCTGAACGTGCGTTTCGGATTACCGGAGTCTACCTGTGTGCAATGCGCAAATATGAATTTTATATGCATACGACTGCAAACCTAACGGTTGTTGATTATTATATGAAGATTAGCATCTATGGATGATGTACAGCACAGTCGTTTTATATTCAGATTTATGCTGTTTGGTTTGAAACATCCAAAGTCAAAGAAGTTTAAATTAGATGATCTTTAAACCTTCTAAAGGTAAGGGAGCACTCTGGGGGAAATTCACTCACACTTTGATTCTGTATTTCTGTGCGGTTGTTTTAAATTGCTTTCTAGGTCGGAGTGATAGGCGAAGCGACTAGATCAGTAGACTATGTAATTAAACATCCTGTTCTAACTCCGTGATTACTCAGTTCTCACTAAAACGGAAGCACCTCGGTTACCGTTTACAGATGCACCGGATTCTGAACCTTTACACAGATCAACCACCTTTTTATTAGCTATTGCTGTAATACTGAATCTCATAAGGCTGGCAAACAAATCTTCAGGTACATCTATGCAAATGCGGTTACTAGCTACCTCCATCGCGGATTAGTGATCAATGTGATACAGAAAGAAAAAAAATTCTTATGAAATGACATACACATATAGTTTGCATATATTACAGATAGTAGCTTATAGCTTATTTGTATGTGTAGTTTAGCTTACCTGTATATTAGTAGCTTACGACGGTAGCTTCTTATTTGTCTTAGACAAAAAAAAGTGGTTCCATCATCCGCCAAATTTTGCTTGTAATTAAATCACTACCCCCCTATCTTTAACTCCATGCTAGTTATTGTCATGGCCTTTTTTGACAGAGGATATGCTTTTTCTCTTGCCTAGCTTTTTACTTTCATTTCATCCATTCATGTCCATTCAATTAAATCGCGCACCATGCAGCACTTAAAACATGTCGACATGAATGGGGATAAGTGAGTAAGCGACTGGATGCATAAACTAAAGTGAGAATGGATAATTTCCCTCATCAAAAGGATCCGCCACT
This sequence comes from Orthonychiurus folsomi, assembly GCA_036851895.1. Classification (NCBI taxonomy): domain Eukaryota; kingdom Metazoa; phylum Arthropoda; class Collembola; order Poduromorpha; family Onychiuridae; genus Orthonychiurus; species Orthonychiurus folsomi. Next base: position 3,890 of record JAAXYW010002728.1, on the reverse strand, counting down.
CAACTTGGGGTAGTGCTTATGTCGCTTATGTCATTTGCAGAAGCGGAGCATATTATTCTATCAAGAACATTGGAAGTTGTAAGGTTACATGGGACATTAATTTTATTGCCAAATACCACCTAATATTTGAAAAGATATATTTGCAAATTCAACCAAAACTTTGCAATACATTCCGAACTCAACTTAATGAGAACATCCAGGTTTTCCTGCACTTTCTAAGTACTGCAGGTCCTAGCAAAGTGACCAAGTGGTGTCCGGTCGTCAAAAAACATTCTTACAATGCCCGGCTTTAAAGCAATGTCATATTGACATATCACAAATGCTGCGCATCTGTCCTATTTTTCAAGTGATCGATGACACTGGTCTAATTCGAGTTAACGGGTGATTCAATTTGTGCAAATTTAACATTTAACTGACCTGATGAGCATTTTAACTATCCTTCTCCAAAATCAGTTCAGTGCCCCAAAACAGAGGTCAAAGGTCAGGACAACTTGTAGCCTGCCCTATGTAAAGTTTGCTGACCCATTGGACAATTTGAATGATAATCCCAAAATAGGTTTAGTGGTTTTTGGGGAGCTGGGAGACACAGACGCAAGGATTCGGCTGTAGTATGTGTGTGATGATTTTCATTCCTGTACGTAACGTAAATGAGCATTGACAGGACAAATGTATGGGCCACTCCTATCATAATCGCAATGTGGTTGTTTGCAAAGTGTAATTACTTTAGTAGCCCTACAATGCAGGGCCATGTCGAAAAAAAAACAGAGCGACAGATCGGGATTGAAGTGCAAGGGCAACGTCAACGTCATCACACATCGATCACTCCTTGGAAAAAATATTTCAAATTCGAATTAACCTGGCATGACTGCAGCCGAGATAAGAAGGACACATGTGTGGGAGCCATGCATTTGCGGCAAATGAAACTGAATGCTATCAGTCATATTATGCATGTAATGTAATCCATTGATCCCTGACCACAATGGATGAGATTATATAATACGACAGCTATTACGACTACGACATAATCCATAATCTTTTCGAGGCTCCAGCGATTATAAACCACTTTGTTCAAAGCCAATGTTATTCCACTTGCAGATATATGGCTCTTTATGATTCTCCTCCTACATTTTACAGCACCTGAAATGGTAGCTGTATTTTATTAGAAAGAGACCTCCAGGTTGTATGTATTGTCCTAATGCAGTCTTATGCATAAAGCCGGTATGTAATTTTGAGATCAAACAATGCTTTGGACTAGCATATAATATGAGCTTGTTTGCTTGCCGGTGCAGATGAAAACAATTACCAAATCAATAAAAAAACTTGCCTTTAGGAAAGAAAATTGGTTTTTCTAGATCTGCCTTCATGTCAATTTACGCACATGGTTTATGTACACAAGTGAACGTGTGTGTGCTCTTCGCTTCGGCGGCGGCATTTGACATAAATTGAAGATAGCACATCGCAGCATGCATTCAAATGATTTTCGTCCTAGCTCCATGCTCTTTACACATCTCATTCGCACCCACACACATCTGGATTAAAATAACCTTCGCGGATTTGAACCAGGAAGTGGAAAAAGTCAAGAGTCATCATCATCAAGGGTCAATATGGCATACATGGGCCGCCTATTCCTATGTATGTCTTAGCAAACACTGAAGGGCACGTTGCGTAAATATTTACAGTATCAAATATCCCACAAGGAGAAGGAAGATATCAAACCTCCTTACCATTTCATTATAAATACCACACCCACAATGATTGAAATATCTTTACAACGCAACCCAAGGATTCACACGAATGGATAGTGAGAGAAATGAACACAAAATGAGTGGACATTTTCACAAAAGCAACTCACCGGCATCCGCATCATCCGATGTTTTGTTATTTGAACTTGGTGAGCAACCCATTTAAATAATTGGGTGGAAGCCCATTAAATTGCCATGTAGTCTTGCACAAAGGTAGGAATTAACTCACGTAGTAAAAGAAGTTTTTAAAATCTAATGTATGCATACACACCCCGTGTAGTTTAGTTATAGTAAAGTCACGTAACTAACTCACTTCACAAAACTTGAAGTCCGTCCCATCCAATTTAATATCCAAAGCCCCACCAGCCTGAATACTGCAGACATTTTTAAATCCCAAATTGTGTTTTAAAATATCACTGAAAACACAAGTTTTTCCCTTCACAATTTTTACTATATATACATTGTATAAAATAAAGTAATCCTCGTCTCGTGTATTTTACACCTGCACTTCAACACTCACTGATCCATGAAGTGGTCGTCGTCATCGTCGACTGCGGCGTGACTGGATTTAAAATTTAAATTCCACTTCTCGTAACTGGACTCGTCCGATCCTCGTCCTCAGCCGCAACCCGTTTAAATTCATAGTCAAAGGGTTGGGTAGTAGTCTCCCCCGTAGATAACTTAATTGTTCTTCAGTTGGTCAATTGACACGTAATTAGCATTAGTGCTTTGAAGTGACGTACGTACGTGTGTAACGTAACTTTTGTCCGGTGATGGCCGCAACGTGGCCAATGCAATAATGGCCAGTTGGAAAATATCGTCCGCCGAGCTCCAGGAAAAAAAAATCGTGTCAAAATCCTGATCCAGTAAGAATCGCTTATATCTTTTGTCAATGCAAAAATTCTAGAGTTCTCCTCGGGTGCGGTGCAACTTGTTGAATGCGGTGGATTAAACCATGTGCCGGGAGGGCCAGGTTTTGACTATGATTATATCCGGCTTTATTTGCAGGCTGACAGATGCTAAAATTAAGCTATGTGATGGTGGTCTTACTTCAAATCCAATTCAATCGCGGACAGACGTACATGGATTTGAAGAGGGTCGATTAGGGCTTAAAATTGAGTCCTTATCTTGATGTGTTCGTCCATCCCCTGGACGGGACAACTCAATCAAAATCTGACGACACAAATGACAGATAATACGGTCCCAGGGCTTGGATTAAAATGCACAGCACTTGACGAGCCGGAGCACGTAGGAAATACCGTTGAAACGGCTGAACTGCCGTGGAATGCTAATTCACTACTACAATTGACTTGAATCTACGTCTAGGAATACGTAATGGTTATTTTTTGGGTCAATTAACTCTACAAACAAGAATTACGTACAAGAATATTGTATGTACAACAATGTGCACGCATTCTCGGTGCAGTTGAAGACACGGGGCACTCTAAAACCTAAACAAATATTGCATTAGGAAAGGGAAATTAATTTCTATAGGGAAAGTAATAATGTAAATGAAGTTTCAGGAAGGGGATTAAGGGCGAGAGGGATTTAACGTCTAAGTTTCTTTCACCAGTCAAGCAAATGATGCACAAAGGACCCGATGCCCGGGTATTAAGGTCCGAACTGAGTAAGAGGAAGCAAAAGAGATTCACCTCACTCGACTGCACTCCTGGCCAAGACTGACGGACCCAAGTGATAAGACTTGCCCGGGTAAAAAGAAGTTGGATCCGAAAATCCCTTCCTATGTTCGAGATCCCCAACTCCACTGTTAAATTGTACGGATTCGGATCCATGGTATGTAACGCACATACATATGCGCTTAAGGTGGTAAGCCTCCGATCCCGATTCCATGTACTGAAGCGTCATTTGAAGTTTGAAGCATGAGGCAGGAGACGACGAATAAGAATGGCACATGGCATATATAGCAATCATAATCTATTTCGTCTGATGCGGTGTGATTCCATGGAATAGATATAAAGTTTAGGAGTACTGAAATACCAACCAATTAAATAGATGTAGCTTTTATTTTGCTGGCTGGCCTTTTGATTCGATCGAACCCTACTTACTGAGTTAAATTAAATGAATATGCAAAAAATAATTTAATTTTCTGGTCTCAGTTTTATTTAGCAGACTAAATTGAACAATGGA
>JAAXYW010002727.1:0-14085 GCA_036851895.1 Orthonychiurus folsomi | reverse complement strand
CATGCCTTATAGTATTACATGCATGCTCATACATTCATTCTAAGATCAGAATCCTCCCTATACGGTTGTACATATCCCCTTTGGTGCTATTAAATAATTACGACACAATTATTATTCAAAGCGTATCATTCATCATAGTGCATACACTACTGTGAGGGAAGCCCGCAGCACCAAATCCTCCCGTTTGAGTGTCTTGATGCCGGGTAGTAAAGTGGCAATGAGCTCCACCCACTTTTCGTCCACTGTCCCCGTCACCAGTAACTCGCATTTGGCGGGGTTGAGCTGCAGTCCCAACTCCGTTGACGCTGCTTGGACTCTCTGGAGGTCCTCGACCACCACTTAGCCTCGTCCTCCCAAAGTACCATCGTCCAGGTACCACAGGTTGAGCGAAGACTGGAGTGATTGGACGAGGGGATGGATTGCCATACTGAAGTGGGCTGGGGCTATGGGATCTCCTTGTTGAAGTCCCTGGGCCGATGAGACGGTGTCACTGCCAAAGATAAGGTGGGAGGGCCTACCGTATCCCTGCTGGACCAGTGGGAGGAGTGTGGGGACCTTGGAGGCAGAATCAAAAATCCTGGTCCTCTCAACCGTGTTGTAGGCATTAGCGAAGTCCAGTTTGAGAAGAAGGTCGGGAGTCCCTGATGCTATAAAGCGGCGGGTTGCATGGACAACCGCTTCCGTCCCGCCAGGAGTGCCAAACCCCAGTTGATGTGGGCGAAGTTTGGAGCCAACTTCCTCTAATAAGGGCCAACAGGCCAGTCTGGCTGCAAGCCGTCGGATTGTGTTGCCAATGGCGATGGGCCGTATTCCTCCTTTCTTGTCAAGGGCAATCAGGGTGGCCCCAAAGAGTATAGGGGTGACCTCCGGTGGGACCTCTCCTTTTAGAATAATGTTGATGGCTGTGGTGAGGGAGTCCAGTAGGTCCACACCCGCCTGACCCGTCGCCTTCGTGGTCAGGTCTTTGAGGTGTTGGGTGCGGAGTCCATCGGGGCCACACCCACTTCCTGTTGCGAAGCTGGCGATGGCCTTGGCCACCTGAGTCGTATTGACCACCAGCCCGTCGAATGTTGTTGGTGGGAATGTGACCGGATTGGTGGGCTGTGGGTGTTTAGCCTGGAGCGCGGCTAGGGTCATGGGCGAGAAGGCAGCTAACCCCTCCGTCGATGTCAAAATCCGGATGGCTCCTCTCACGTTGCCCTCCGCTATTTTTGACTCCACTTGCCGTGCCAACTTGGAGGAAGGTCGCGTTTCGGAGGCGGGGGGCGGGAGGGTGGTTGGGATCTTGGGTCCTCTGGCGCTTCGACCATTGTTGTGGCCAGTGTTCCCCCGTCCCTTGATGCCCATGGGGCTAGGTTACTCCCGACCTTGGATTACAGGCATCGGTCGGGTGAAGAGTTGGAGTCCGCAGTGCTCCATTGCCACCGGTATTCGGACGGATTGAGGAACTCGTTTGATGATCCTTGCTTTCCTCCTGAGGACCTGGATTGTCTGAAGGAGATTTATGGGCTGGGTATCTGCTGCGGCGGTTACGGTGGGGCCGTGCGACTTGTGGACTCTCCCCATGTGGACATTAAGTCCCTTCTGACCCTTGAAGAACTTTCCGGGGCAACGGGGGTAATCCGTATTTCCTTGGCCCTGGCTCTGACTTATTGTGCCTCTTTTATGAAATGTAACATAGTCGATTCTTCCAAAATATCGCTGCCATGGATTGAGGTTTGTTGACAAACTTTTTTGCCTGGATCGTCAGTCACTTTTCGAAATGTGAAATTGAGGTTACCAAATTTTAGATGTTTTGCACGTTTTCCCTTTGAATCCCATCAATTCACGGGCTGAACTAAAATTATTCTGGGCCGTATTGCTTCACGGAACAAGTGAATACCAAAAATCCAAATTGTGGGTTCATCTTAGTAGGTGCAAAAATTGAAAATATGACGAGCGATTTAGCAACACTTCCGCCCCCGACGGTTGCCAGGCGGAGAATGATTTTTTTAATTTTTAGTTTTTTTTAAACTTTTTTTGGAAATTTAAATTTGAAATTTTTTTTGAAATTTTTTTGGTATTTTTAATTTTGCAGTTTGGGTGTTAGCGTAGCACAGTGCCAGTACGACAATCGCCCTTCACCCGCTGGAAGCGGGTTGCGGCTCCGCTAGTATATTTATATGATGTTGCGGCGACAATGTATTTGTACATTATGAAAGGACCGATCGCATACGAGCCATGGATCCAGTATTGTGTGATCTTAAAAAAAGAGATAATCGGGGTATCGGGTTATACTGGTTAGGTTGATGCGATGTAATAAAGTATTATCTGATTGGTAACATCTGTAGGAATTCTATCCGCTAAGGGACATAAAATCTTGAATACCTTTGATAACATAACCTCATCAACATCAGCGGATTGTATACCACCGGGTTTGGCATTTTTAAATTGGAAAATCACTGCTAAACAAATGGTAATGCACACGTATTTCCACAATTTGCAATATGTTGACCTGTTTGATGAAACCTAATAACTAAAGTACTTTTACAGCCCCATGTCAGATCATATATATAGCCTGCAGAGACCAGACTTCTACAACATCATAAAATTACGTGTCGGATTCTAATTATAAACATTATTTCCTTTTAAAAATTGAAAAATTAAGCAATCGCATTTCTGTTGTACCCATATGTTCTGCAACTTGTTTTGCCATTTCCTTTCCTTTACCAGCGATTAAAACAGTCATTTTTTTGTTGGATAAATGGAAATACTAGCAATAATTCGATGGTTTGAAAAATCATTTCAGAAAGCGTTTTTCTGAGCCATCAGTGGAATACAACGCAAGCTTTGGGAAATTCATGTATTCTAATCCATTCCAGGTTTTTCTTTCTCTCAAAATAAGGTAGTAGTAACCTAATCAATGTGGTGCATATAGCATTAAAATTGTCAGGCGACCAATTATTTCCCAGAGAGTTTTGTGCTGTATGCCATCACAATGGTTGGTTGATTCCCCTTATATAATTTTATGCTTTTAAATTAACTTTTCTTTTCCATTTTTTGATGCAAGCCAAACTTATTAATTATGTTTCAGGATTTAGTATTTGAATTGAAAAATTATACATGGACATGCTCTACTTATACTCTGCTTTAAGGACTATTCCAACAATTTATTCCACATTATGACAAATTACATTTATGCTGTGGGAATTTTATTTGTTTCTTCCGCTGCGTGTCCACCAAACTCGATCATAAATCTCACGGCCTTCTGCAGTTTCCACGTGTGACCCACTCGTTTGAATGCACATGCGATTGAAGTACCCACACGCGGTGATTCCAATGTAAATACTTCATTTTTTTATTCGAAATTTGTTTCAGGTTTAGCAGGCCCTTACAGGAATTTTGAGGCGCCCATACGGAAACCGTCCATTCGGGAATGATCCGTTTGCTAAATTTATTAGCTACTAGATATTTTAGCGACCCTGTGGGTCGCCGCCCGTCGCGGAAATCCCGTCGAATTTATGGCGTAATCCCGTCGAAAATTATTAATTTCCGTAAATTTAAAGCGTGTGAGTTGAATAAAATCCCTACAACACATACACAAAGGCAGACCCATTCAACCCTATCTCCCTACAACGCGTTTCAGGCATGCATGCATAATGCATATGCATATCGCTCCCCTTTCACCCGCTTTGCCGGTTCCTCGCGAGGATATCCCCAGCTCTGTGTATAAAGGTAGTGTCATGCCAAGATGTATAAAGTCAGCGCATGTGCACACAAAACTTGTCCGCACACATCCACCGTACATGCACGTAGGGTATTATTCGGGGGACGGGAGGAAAGTGGGTGTTAAGAGTGGACTCTTACGCTGGCTTTTTATATTGTAAATACAAACTAACTTTTTTTATGTGAGAGCCGCAAGTGAATGGATATTATATAATTCCCGAAAAATTTCACATCTAAGCACAGCGTGGCCATGACTTCCTCACTCTCACATTTGGCCGTTTCCCCGTTTCTTAATTATTGTTCAAGTAAAGTCTGCAATGAAGCAGTGTATTACATAAACAGTTCAAAGTTTATTTCAACTCAAACCCCAGTACACATTTACCAGTACAGAGTTTAAAATAACGATTACAAATAAGTAAATTGTTCGAATAAATTTGGTAATTATGTCATTTGATGCCGCGCTTTATTCACTAGTTTGGTGGTTCTATTTTAATGGCGCATGGGCTATTTTGTCGTAGACATCAGGAAACACATCAGTGCACCCTAGCTGTTTCTTCGCTTTGTAGTACACACTGTGGTCAAACATTTGCTTGAATTGCTCTCTTGTCATAACCGTATCTGAATAGGTTCCGTAGTACCTGCAATAAGCAGCAAGATGTAACACCTTGCCAACGAATCACAATTACAGAAGACATACCCTTTAATTTTGAGAACATATTCCTCAAAAGTTTGAAGTGTCTGCCTCCAATCCCGATGACTTGTGTATCCGTAAATCCCAACATCAACGAACATTTTCCCATCCGCATTGGTCATGCCCGGCCAGGCCTGATCCAACCATCCGCACAACCAAATCGGGTAAACCTGACCCACGCATTCAAACACAATATAAAAAATGTAAATACTTTTTCTTTCTAAAAATAATAAATCACCTCCGTTTCCTTATGGGATATTTCCAGTATTTCCTTCAGATTTTCAATTGGTATCACATAATCGTTTCCAAACACATACGTATGGATCAAGGACCTAAATCTCTCAGGTATTAGCAGTTTTACGTAAATTGGATTAACGGGAAGAATCCAACCAAACAAATAGCGAAATAGGACATTTGCAGTAAACGGCGCCGCAGCATCCAGCATCCAGAATATGTTCCTGTCATGTCGATGGTAGTAATCTAAGAGTGGGATATATTCAACTACTTTGGCGCCCTTCTCAAGGATTGATGCCACATGTACATTGAATCCTGGCTTGTACCATCTTCGGAATGGGTTCACCTTAAATGAATAGGTAAGCACGTTAGTGGTGTATCTCTGCATGTAGTTTCTGATTTCTATGTATTAAAATTCAACCTTGTTTGAATCGATTTCATGTTCGTCGACCATATTTCCAACCATGATGACTCCTTTGTTCAACCCATAGGTAATCCCTTCCACAAATTCATTGTCTGCATTCTTGTGTATTTGGTTGGTAAACTCTGACACCACTTCATCCAGTGAATGCTTCGGAATGTACTCCAATTTTACGTACCTGGTGAATATATTGTCAGTGTAACTCTTTCGCCTTTTTAGCAAACCGTTATTAAACATTATGTCACTTTTTTGCTGGCATAATTTTGATTGTGGCCGACATCAAGAACCCAAGGGTTCCAAGTGACATCGGAATTCCATGAAATAGGTCAGGGTTATTTTCCTGTGTAAATCAATATGTAAAATTTCTATGTAATCCAATGATTCACACAGAGGCTAGCAATCTGCATATTTGTCTACCTTGGAGCAATTCACAACACTGCCATCCGCAAGTAAAATTTCAAAAGAAGTACATGTGTGACAGAATAACCCGTACTTATGGGATGACGTCTCCAGTCCAGCGCCGGCAATTAGCCCACCTAGGATTACATTTTATAGCTACAACATGATGTATCAAATCCAGCTTTGATATATGCAAAAAATAAAATTGAATTTCATACACTATAAGGTAGTCACAACTTTGACTATCTTAAATTAACTGCAGTTGTAATTAACTTGCAATCAACGTACCAACAGTTAGGGCAAAATACTCGGGTAGAACCGGAATTCTCCATCCCAATTTCATCAATCGGCTGGATATTTCACCCATGTTCATCATGGGCTCCACACGAACCACCTGGAGAAAAATGACATGCTGAGAACAGTGGCTAAAGTACATGGGGGAATGTTATATTGGACAAGCACTCTTTGTTTAGCATCCACTTCAATGATGTCATTCAATTCATCCAAGTTAATTCCTGTCATGGCTTTCTTGTAATTTGTCATTTCAATGGACATCCGTTTCCACAGCGGTCTCGCTGAGCACAATTTTGTTTTCCTTCCATTTCGAATCCATTCCAATACCTAGTTATATGTAGATTTGATTTTGGGTCAAAAAGTAGTCGGAAATTGCATTTCCCGCAATTGAAAATTAAATTGAAATCAATTGCTTACTTGGTCTTGGCATTTTGCCACTTTTTTTGCGTGTAGCTGGGGGGAATTTGGCTCAGCTACCGCCGCTTTCAGTGAGTAAAAAAGTACAAAGAATGGCTTTAATAATCCAGTAAAAAGGATGACAACGAATGCAAGGAATTGTCCCCCCGTCTTCGCAAATAATCTTATGAAGAGTTCCATTTTTAATGCACAAGCCTATCTAATTAATTAAAAGTATAGAGACCTGGGATTTGAATTACTTCATAACTAAGACTGGCTACCACAAATGCAGTTCGTAAGATTTATATGTAGTTCTTAGCAGTCGACGTGCGCCGGGTTAGTCGTTTCATGTGAATTGAGAAGTCAAAACCAGTTCCTGGTTATCCTTCAAACGCGTGCAATTTTTGCAGTTCTGTTCCCATATCATGTCCAGCGCGAATCAGTAACCCCATGCAAAAAAAACTGGTTATTAAATTTCCCATCTCTTTTCCTAATTCACATCCCATTCGGCGAGGCCTGCACGTGTTTTTTTGGCTCCAAGTCTTACTTGACACACATCCTAGCATTTATATTTTCATCTGGATTACTATGCATTATCATGTGGCACTTGCATTTGAAGACGCAGCAACAATGCTGAATTTCATCTCTTTGATATAATAATTAATCCAACAATTTTCCTGCATAAACTTCTCAAATAAAATTGCTGACGTCCATTCCAGCTTTCATGGAACAGAAGCATGTGAACGGACAAGGTTTTAATTGTGTGACCCAATGAGATAGATGCATGTGCGTAAATAATTAATATGATCACAACCTGTGGTTTACAATTTTATAAATGAACGGATCGTATTTAAGTTAACTCCGCTACAAATGTGTGTATGTGTTATAATAAGTGTGCAATTGAGTAGGACTACTACATACAGCAAGGTTAATCCTTGGCAAAAAGAATTAAATAAAAGTAATTTATTGAATTTCAACACATATTTTCATATTTATTAAATCCAACCACCTTCCAGGAATGTTTTTGTTTGAAACCCGCGTTAGTCAATCTTAACAAAACAGTACATACCAAACTTTCTGACCAATACGCTTTTAGTACAAGGATTAGCGCTTAGGAACATGCGGACAATCAGACAGCTCCGGCGCCACACAATCCTGACTAATGGAGTCAAACCAAAGTCCATCCCCACAGCTATAACTCGCTACGAATTGCCCATTCATACACACGTAAAATGCCTCACATGTATCCGGATCTGGCATGTAGGCATGTGGCGCATTAGGGCAAGGGTACCTGTCACCAGGTGTCGCTGTCCCCGGCTGATTTGTAGCAGTCGAATTATACGGGCAATCATAGTTCTCTTCCAAAACACACTTCTCTACTAGTGGGTCATACTGCGTGCCAGGAGCACATTCTAAAAATATAGGATTTCCATAATTACACAGGATATACTGCAAACAATCCCCTGGGTAGTCCCTGTAATAAAGTGTGTCTGGATTGCTGCAAAGGGGCGGGGCGTCTGTCGGTGGTATCGGTGTACTAGGTTCAGGTGCACAGGTGGCGACCTCTTCCCTCACACAATCCAGTGTTGTGTAATCAAATAGAAGCCCAGGTGCACATGAGAATAGGATAGGGATACCCTTTGAGCATACGTAGTAAAGGGTACAATTCCCAGTATAAGGTAAATAGTAGGTACCCACTGGGTTCAGGCATATGGGCTTGGGTGTTGGGCGCGGTGGGATGCCATCACATCCTACGAGCTCAGCCAAATTACATTTTCCGATGCTGGGGTCAAATGCTTGACCTTCACCGCAGACCCTGGGAAATTCTTCTCCATAGATGCATCGGATGTATGCAGTACAATTGTTGGGTACCGGGATATCGTAGACGTCGTCTGGGTTACATAGTGGACCTGGGGTCGTTGACTCTTCTGTGGTGGTTGTGGGCTCCTCAGTTGTTGTTGTAGGTTCAAAGGTTGTTGGCTCCTGATTTCCAGGTAGTAGTTCCAATTGGTATTCATTATTTGCCTCCATTCCTTCTATGGCAATATACACGATGTTGCCAGGCGATCGAGGACTGTGTGGATTGGCCGGAATGTACAGTAGCTCCTCCCCTCTGGATTCCCCATCATTCATGGCAGAAGAGGGGACCTCTTCCGTGTAGGAGTAGTACGCATGCGTGTAGCCAGCCTGAAGTGTAATTTGGAGAGTGATGCCCTCTGGTGGTAGGTTGTAAGAGTAGTAGCGCTTTTCCCCTTGCTTCAGGTTGTCATCCACTGTTTCGTTGATACCTGGCTTCTGAGGTGTGAGACACGTCTCGGCTCCCATTCGGTAAAAGAATTCGGATAAAGAATCAAATCCATCCAATTCAAACACGTGGGTTTCATCCCCGTAAGCTATTTGGCGTAACTCCGCTGTGTTGATCCCTTGTCCAATCCCTACTGCGAATGAGACTATTCCTTCCCGCTGGGCCCTTGCAATTGGTTCGATAATAGGTTGAGTAGCTTGGCCGTCTGTCAATATCGTCATGACCTTTGGTACACCTTGTCTTGGAGTTGTTGCCAGAAGGAGGTCAACGGAGCGCATGATTCCATCCCCAGTATTTGTGCCCCCGCCGGTGTACATTGTGTTCCGAATTGTGTAATTCAACTGGGCTTTATCGAAGGTGTTTTCAACTGGGATTCTTGTGTACACAGATGTTTCATATTGCACAAATCCTGTTTTTACGTGTTCGGGGCCAATGTCAAATGTATTTACGAGGTCAGCCACAAATCCCTTTGCTATGTCAAAGTTGTTGAGCCCAACACTTCCAGAGCCGTCAACAGTAATGCAGATGTCCATACGTCCTTGGCAAACAGGATCCTGCTCTAATTCGCGTACTTGATCAATGTACATTTGCTGGAGGCCTTCGGTAGTATTGCGGCTGTAGTCTATCACCCATCTACCGGATTGACTGATCAATGAGCCTGGAATTGGAATGTTTATGACTCCGGCAAAGAAAAGTCGAAAGGCAAGGGCAGAGTACAAGGGGGCCTGAAGGTTGTCCCAATCTGTTGTACCCCATTGGATCCCAAGCCTAGCAGATATACTTGCATGGAGTGGAGACAGGCGGGGGTAGGTGGCGACATCTTTCGTTTGCTCGTAGTAGTCTTCGTCGACTTGCCAAATTCCTCCGAAATAGCCAGGGCGGTATGTTTTAGGGTCATCTCCGAATTTGGTTTCAACCCATGCCGTTCGGCGAGAGAAATCGTAGTCTTCCCCAAAGATGGCGTGTCTTTTAATTTTTCGAATAGAGGCTTCTGTGACGTCACGCCCTATGGAGCCTGGGACGAGGGTCAAGTCAGTTTGGGCGGTGGTGGATGAAATGATGGAGAGCAGCGCACATGCGCAAATGGGTAGCAAGAATTTGAAGGTTATCATTTTGTAAAGGTCTTAAATAGTTAGTTAATAAATGGGTCAGAAACTATATGTGGGATCATGGGAGAATATTCACCTTTTTATATAAAACGGAAGAACATGCTTGACATTGACACTTTCAAGATATTTATCAAGTTTGAAATTTGCAGTCCACGGTTTAATTGAGATTGATCACGTTTTGCATGGGGCTGGATTAAGTTAGATTGACAGGGACAGGAATTAACTAAATTGGATTTAGTTAAAGTCAGCTTTTTGTGTGTCAATAGGACTAAGGTAATTAGAGTGCATTAATTTTGTTACGAGGGATGGTCTTGTCTTGCTGGCTTCAATTTATAAGTGTATAGTACATGAAAAACTAGGATTAAAGTTGGAAATCCTATTACACTCTCAAATGCTCCCTTGTCAAGTGACACAAATCCTCGGATTTGCACATTCTTGCGTTGAGTTGGATTAATTAACACTTGTCCAGAAGTAAAAAATTCTATACTTTCGCAGCACTCAGGTTTGTGGAATTAACGAGAACTTGATTCGTGTCAAACTAGGCTAATTATCCCATGCAAGTAACCAGTAGTGCTATATGCCAAATAAATTATTTCCGAGAAATTTTTGTAAACCTCAATGATTGATTGGTTCCCCGGTGATGATAGCTACATGTACTCTAATTCAGTTTTATATTAATTTTCCTGTAAATAATGTCATAGTGGTAACCAAATCATTGGAGAAATTTTGCATCAGTTTTATTTACTATTTATAATGCACAGACTTTTGTCTTCGCCTCCGATATGCATGGGTTTCTGTGCTCGCTTAATGTACATACCACCTTTATTATTATTCCAGCAGTTTGCAATTTAGAAACCACTATTTTTGCCTGACTAAGCTTGTGCATTCGCTCCGCGGGATACACGATGAAGAAATCCAAATGTCATTAAATTTTGTATTAGAAATAATTGAAGTCAAATCTATATAATCTCCACTCTTAATCCTGTCTGGTTCTCATCTGCGTTGTGCATTTTCTACAATCAGTTAGGCATTTCTCATCTGGAGAAGCAGGGCATTCAAATTTGACTCCTCACTTCACTGTGCATAATAAGCATGTCAGTTTTTAACGTAATTGTTGTGCTGGTTGTATCTGCTTGCATGCTTCCAGTCTCCTCACAAGCGTATCTATGTGGAACAGTTTCCAAACGTGGCTCCCCAAACATATACAATTTGTCCTTAAACGAGCACGGAATTGCACGGGGAAATTTCACATCAAAACAAGCTGACCACATCTTTGCACAACCTTAGAAACCACTATTTTTGCCTGACTAAGCTTGTGCATTCGCTCCGCGGGATACACGATGAAGAAATCCAAATGTCATTAAATTTTGTATATGTACATATATATTATTGTAGAAATAATTGAAGTCAAATCTATATTAATCTCCACTCTTAATCCTGTCTGGCTCTCATCTGCGTTGTGCATTTTCTACAATCAGTTAGGCATTTCTCGTTTGGAAAGCAGGGCGTCTAAATTTGTCTCCTCACTTCATTGTGCTTACTAAACATGTCAATTTTTAACGTAACTGTTGTGCTGGTTGTATCTGCTTGCATGCTTCCAGTTTCCTCACACGCTTATCTATGTGGAACAGTTTCCAAACGTGGGTTCCCAAACATATACAATTTGTCCTTAAACGAGCACGGAATTGCACGGGGAAATTTCACATCAAAACAAGCTGACCACATCTTTGCACAACCGGATTGCCAAATTAAATTTGCGAAGGGATCTACACTTTGGGGACGAGAAGGCTCCCCCGGATTAGGCTTGGGAAATAATGTGAAATTTCAATGTTACATTGGTGTAAATTTATGTGTAATTCCCAACTTTGTTTTATATATGTCAAGTTCCCCGGAGATCTTGAAGTATGTTGTACTTGTACTCCACAAACCTGTGACATGGTTCAACTCGGGAACGCATGCGCCAGACTCTTTGCGGGTGACAACTGCAACACCTGCGAAGTGGAGGGTTTTACCGTTATGGATGGAGAAAATGATGACAACTTGCACTACGGGACACCGGAGTCTCAGGAAAATGGCCCCAGAACGGGAAATGGTATTTTGAGCGTGGTTGTAAATTGGGGCTGCAAACTCGTGCTCTACGAGAAATCAAATTACGAAGGAATGCGTCGGATTTACTATAATGGAGTAAATGCCGATAGATATGGAAATGGGATAGGGAAAGGTATAACCATGCAAAATTTGGATCATTAATTTAGAATTTTTAATAGTAATAATACATTTGTGCAGGGTATTGGAATCCTACTAAATCATATACTTGTGATTGTCAACGGTCACCAAATCAAGATGTCGCTGAATGGATTACCTTAGTCACAGGAGACCCAACTGGTGGGAATGGGACTTCCTTATTGGCTGCCAACGAGACCATGAAATGGGACTTTAGTTTAATTACATAGTTTACTGAGACGGCAGTTTTCTATAGTTTCACTATTTATAATTTTCTTCAGATAAATCACAGCTAACGTGGATTAATTGTGTCAATATAAAATCGCTTTTCCAGCATTGTTTTCCCATGGTTCTTACCTTCACGCCTGTTTATTTTACTTATAGAATATTTAGCTCTTTTGTCCCTGTTACAGCTGGTACATCGAACTATGTTGTGAATAAGACCGAGGTTCAACTTTAAATTGCGTCATCTAAACACATTTTACCTTTACGCCTGTTTATTTTACTTATAGAATATTTAGCTCTTTTGTCCCTGTTACAGCTGGTACATCGAACTATGTTGTGAATAAGACCGAGGTTCAACTTTAAATTGCGTCATCTAAACATATGCACAGATGCATTTTTAATTGAACCGGAGAGTTCATCTTTAATCTTGTCTGGGTCTCACATGTTTTATGCAATCAGTTTCCTTTTCTCTGTCAAAGAATAAAGACACATTGACTACAACTACTCAAATATTGCACGTACTGCTTTCAGTAATGAATTGCATTTGCTTTTTACTTTTCTTTTTTGTTTCAATCGAATTATTTGTTGAACATTCCCATGCCTATCTCTGTGGAAGAGTTTACAAGCGCGGATCCACAACACAGGGATTTAATTTAACCCTGAATGAACATGGAGTTGCAAGAGGGATTTTCACAGTCAAGAAAACGGGATTCATCTTTTGCAGAACCAAATTGCCAAGTTAACATTGACAAAGGAGCTGTAATGTTCGGTCATGCGGGTGACCCTGGATGGGATATGGAGCATACAGTAGGAGGAAATGTAAGATATCCGTGAAATATGCAGACCAAATAATATAATCAACCCTATCACTGTCACTAATTATCTATTCATCTAGCGCCCTGGGGAATATCACTTATGTTGTACTTGTCGCCCCCAAACTTGTGAAATGATTCAGCTCGGAAGCGCATGCGCTAGGCTATTTGCCGGTGACAACTGCAACACATGCGCTGTGGAAGGCCTCACCGTAAACGATGGAGAAAAAGAGGAAAACATGAAATACGGGACTGAGGAATCCAAGACAATTAAGCCCCCTGCAAAACGGAGGTTTTGGCTGGGTGAAGGTATTTTTGAGCGTAGTTGTAAATTGGGGCTGTAAACTGGTGCTGTACGAGAAACCAAACTACGAAGGAATGCGTCGGATTTATTACAATGGGATTGATGCTAGATTTGGAAATGGGAAAGGTATTTGATAAAAAAAATAAAGTCATCGAATAATTTATGTATTCTGGATTGTTATGATTTGATGTCGTAGGTTGGGGGAATCCAACTAAATCATACACATGCGATTGTCAACGCCCTCCAATTCAACGTGTCGCTGAATGGATTACTTTAGTAAGCGGAAATCTAACTGGAAATGGGACAATATCCGCCGAAAATCGTGGATCCAATGCAACTACTCAGGCAAATATTGGAATCGAAGCGTTTGATGAGTTCAATCTTAGTAATAAGACGGACGACTATGTTGATGACGAGTTTCCTCCCATGGACTACGAAGATAACTAAACGAAAGTATATATATTTCAAAGGTAATTATAAATTCTATATAAACTAAGCCCAGTTTACTCCAATTATTATTCGGGGCAAATACATGTTTTATGACATATGGGTGTTTTGTTGTACATTGCAAGCAAATGCGTTTTATGATTTGTTGTTTAGCATCTTTGCATACATTCAAATGACTCATAATTACGTGAACATTAAGTGTTAGTGTGCCTTAGTTTTCCAATCCGGTAAATAAATGCTTTGAAACTCTCCTTCATGATTGATTTTGGTGGGGTTTAAATAAATTATGGGGAAATGGGTTAACCCAACGCAGTTGACGTGACCTGGATGGCCGAGGGAATATTGATTTAAAATATGAAGTGGTTACGATCGTGGGTAGTGAAAAGGCATACAATATGGACGAGCACTCTAAATAAAATATATCATTAGGAAAAGAATGCTTCCAAGGCGGAAGGGGGCCATGCGAGCTAAAAAGAATGAAATAATTTTTTTTATTGAAAAAATAATTCCCAAATTAATT
>JAAXYW010002726.1:0-14085 GCA_036851895.1 Orthonychiurus folsomi | reverse complement strand
GTGAGTAATCCATGACAGCAGCGTTTTAGTAAAGTCCACCTTGAACATATTACATTTCTTATATTGTTGTCTTTACTATTTACAGTTAACGTCCTCATTCAAATTGAATGCAAAGCATGGGCAAAGAATATTGTGGCGGATCGGCAGCAACGGCTTGGCTCAGTTCACTTTGAAATAATGTTGGATTAGAATATCATGATGCGTAGGACAGGATGATTTAGATTTCTGAAACCATTAACCACAAATTGTGTTTTTTTAGCTCTTGAATTTCATCAACCTAAGCGTATTCATTTTATTCCATCCAACTCCAGCATTCCTTTATTCCAGTCCGACTTTTCAGTCACTATGTGAACGCATGCAAGCTAACTTATGAAATGTGATGGCATTCTATTTCTAATTAGGCTGCTTTAGTATGCTTGTACTTATAATGTAAAGCTTGCCAACAAAGCGCAGGCACGCGAATGTGTGTTAATATTTCAATATCAAATCCTGGGCTTTTAGAGCGTCATATTTTACCTCCTGGATTTGCATTTATGATTTCTAAGCTATTAAGTTTCTTTTGGTTGTGATGATGTGTAAGATTGGTTCCATTCCATTCAGGTCATTCCTTTTTGTGTTACATTGTAATTGGTGAGCATGTGGATTCGGTACAAACAAAGGATTATTATTATTGTGTAGACTTACAAAATAAAGTGAAATGAAGTCAGGTTTCATAAACATAAACCTCGATGTTCTGTGGAAGAAATGTAAACATTGAAACAGGCAATAAATACAGATTCACCACAAAATTATTTACGAAATGGTTTTATTTCTACAATCATGATTGTCTGGCTTCGGCAGAATTCATTTTACGCACCATGCGTTTCCAATTATTATTTTTATGGCATTCAGCACCGCATCAATTTTGTTCATGAATTGGATATTTCAATAAAATCAGAAATGGGAGTTAGTGATTCGAAGAGATTAGGCGGCGCAGGTTTGTCGCTGAGTGACGAACGTAGTGATTGGGAAGGATTTTCGAAGGCCAAGGCATTTCTCACGATCAATGAACAAGGAATTTGCTTTGATTTTGAGATCATGTTCCAAACAAGCACGAACCTTTAAGAGCTGTTGATGTTGGGCTAGATAATTTGTACATTTCGTGTATACAGTAATGACATGCTAATAACATTTACAAGCAATGAGAATTACCTTCCACTTCTAAAATTTTCCTTTGCAATTGTTCCAAAGTTTCATTCACATCCTGGATTTCTTGGACAATTTGGAAATGAGCATCGTCTCGACAGAGTTCAATATCTGGGCGATGCTGTGTTAATAATATTCATTTAATTGACCAACTTTAGTCGTGGTTATGAAATAATATGAATATAAAAAAATTTACCGTCCGACGCTCCAAGCGGGTCTGTGCTACCTAATAAAAAGAAAATTTCAAATTAAAATCTAGATTTGCAATCAACAATAGTTTCAGGGGTATTTTATTACCTTGAGGGCAGGTGCTTTGTCTTCGATAGCCTTGCGAATCATGTCCATGTGTTTTTCCATATCGTAAATCTCCTGTTGAACTCGAGACAAATGACAAGTGATTTTGTTCTTCGCATCCAATAATTCCGCCACACGCAGAGATAATGCATTGTTCGTATTATTCCAAGCGGCCCAGCATTCATTTGCGGCTTGAACCAAAAGATTGTCAATCATCGAATGAACTTTTTGCATCGACGCCCGTTCAGCTTGACTCCTTTGAAGTAATGCACGTGTAAATCCAGCCCACGTCTCTGGAATACTCACAGTTGGATCCACTTTCTCGATTCCAGAATGAAAAGCAATGTCTCGAGAATTGTTGTTGAGTTGAGCAACGCCGGTATCAATCTGGAAGGCTTGTTCCTTTCTCTATTGAGCATCATAATAAAGCAATCAATCAACAGACTGACCTGCGCTCCACTATGTGCTGGTCCACGTAAAGCACATTACAAAACACGTTACAAACTTTACAAACCTGTAAATCACGCTCTAATTCAAAGCGAGCAGCCCTTGCCCGTGCCATTTGTGTATTGATCCCATCTAACTGCTGGCACAATTTTTGTTGCCAATTTCGAATTGTTTCAATTTCACAGAGTAGAGCCTGCTCCGCAGCATCATGGACAAGGTCAACCCCTTGGCGACTCTCCCTGGCGTAGAGATTCTCTTGGGCAATATGAAGTGGGCCATCCAATTCCTTGATCATTCTTTCCAGAGCTTGCCTTGTCTCCAGAAGTTTGTGGCTGTCATGTACATTCATGTCAAGTTCCTTCATGATCTCCTGCTTCCAGTAATTGATGTCACTCAGTCGCTCCCCGAGTTTTTTTCCTGAATCCATTTGACCGCGAGTGGAACGGTCATCAGTTTCCCGGACAAGGCGAAGAGCTTCAGCTCGGACCAACTCTGAAGTATTTCGTGTGCA
Source organism: Orthonychiurus folsomi (assembly GCA_036851895.1). Lineage (NCBI taxonomy): Eukaryota > Metazoa > Arthropoda > Collembola > Poduromorpha > Onychiuridae > Orthonychiurus > Orthonychiurus folsomi. The sequence continues at coordinate 11,648 of JAAXYW010002726.1, read as the reverse complement.
ATCCGCACCTGTGTAAGTTTGCTGATTGTTTGCCTGCCAATCCGCTGGTGAATATCTATCAAATAATTTATTTTAAGTCATTTAATTCGGTAGGTTAAATAATATTTGGGCTTGGAATGATTTACCTGGTGTAAAGAGCTGTCCGAGAAGCATGAGCAGCATTGACATTGAATCCAGTCACCAAATTTGGGAATTTGAGTGGTTCCGTGATGCAACCGTCACCTGCGTAGCCACTGTCGTAGGAGCAGTACTCCTTGGACATTCCTGAGTATGCGGAAGTTTCTGGTGGACTTTGGACCAGGGAATGGCGCCAAGGTAAAGTTCGGAGGAGCGAGGTGACCTACAGGTCAACACCAGGATTAGAGCACGTCCAATTAAGATATTTAATGCACACAAAAATGGAAAAAGTTAACTTACTCCAGGCCGAGTGCACCGATCCGTTCTGGAAATCCATCCTTCCCCGCGACATTCATTTGCAAAAGCACAAGTGTGAGTCCGTGGTCCATGGTCAATCTACAAAATATCATAAAATACAAGTTGGAATCTATCTGGCCATTTGGAATATACTTTCAAATGAGTAGAAACAAATACTTTGTTCACGTCGCTGTATGGGAGATTGCAGGCGTTGATACAATACATGTTGGCGACCAAGTTCGACAAATCAGTCTCAGAGAGTTAAATTTACAAATATGTCTTCGATTATAGTCGGGCTAAACGGTGAGCGTTTAGGTTAGGAATGAGTCGGCTGCTTTTGTGGTGTTGCACCCCAAGTTAGCTCCTCAATTTCAGGATAAACGAAAACAACTAAACAAGTGTGTGCCAGGTGCCCGTAGTAACGTATTTGTTAGGTCGATGAAAGGTTGGACTTTGAAAAATCAGGCTGGCTCATCCTCAGTTGTGTTTTTATTTTGACCGGACTTTAATGAACAGATTCAACTTACATTTTAGCTTTAAATGATGTAGTTATCCATGTATGCAACAAAATAATTAGGTGGGATATTAAGATTTTGAAATAGACCACTACATTTTACATTTCATTCTGTAGTCTATTTACAGCATCCGCTGCTGTTCTTTTGGGGGCAGCACGAACTATAGTCGGAAAATGGACAGCAATAAGTCACATTGGTTTTAGAGTCGTGGCATTTGAATGATTTGGCATCATTCCCATTATCGCAGGGGTCCCGCTTCACACGTTTGTGCTAAATACAAAACATATGGTAGAATTTAGTATTCAAAATTAAATTAAACATCCAAAAGTTAAAGACGCCAATCAAAAATCACACCTCAAATTCGGCGCCTTGAGTTTCAGAAATTGTGGAAAGAATCAATGCAAATGCAACCAATAGAAGAAGTCCAGTTCTGGTCGATACAGCCATTTTAGTCTTCTAAAATAAAATAAAATAAATTTAGTTTACAGAAGTATGACTTCTATTTGTGTTATTACCTTTCTCGGTTTTCTGGAAATTTGTAGTGTAGCTGACCCAAACCTGCTGACCGTTGAATAATGCTGAGATATAAATTCCGGCCGCATTTATATTCAGCTGCATGATAAGGCAGTGCCAACGAATAATGGGCCCAAGAATATTTCACATCCCTTAAGCTGAATGTTGAAACAGGAATGGGTAATTATAATCACATTAGCTCATACGTCAAGAAGGTCACAATATTTCGAAAGGCAACCCAGGATTGTGGCCGTCACAGTATCCAGATTACGGAGGTCACTTAATTGGATTCTGACGTTCTGGATTTGCTTAATTTCGGAGCAAGTATTTAGAAAGTAATTAAACTGCATGTTCTGTTCCTATATTGAGACAGCTAGACAAACAAAAATAGAACACCTCTTGATAAGTCTAGTTGAAACTGCTTTTCTCTATTCGGCAATCTCCGAAACGCAAATTTATCGTCTGTATTGCATTATATTTGTTTTGTTGTGCTAACGAGTCTTCTTAAAATGATTAGTTAGGCTTCATTTCCGAATGTACTCAAAGTTTAAAGTGTTTCTGCACACCTAACACGGCGTCGTTTAGAGCATTACTAACATTTTCATCTCAGTCCTTATTATTACAAGGTTTGCAGACGGGGTTGATTTAGGTGGGTTGTGAAATTTTTATAACAATTCTGCCCGAGATAAATTGACCTGCCAATTCTGCCTGACCTTCGTCCAGAATTGCAACCACAGCATTTAAAGATTTCCAGTGAAGTTCGCCTCAAATGTCGAACATTAGTGAATACAATCAGAATTTTAACGTCTATTTCAGACCCCATTGATATGCGGAGTATGTCGGTAAAGATTCTACAAGTTGGAAGTTACAAATGATAATTGTGCGAGTTTCACACTTACCGGTTCCATGCACCCCGACCCATGGATTAACCGCATACGCACAAAAACATCACATTCGGAATCTGCCAGATATGTTACGCGTGAACACTCACAAGGCCACCTGATCCTCATAAAAAATCCTATTCCAGATGAGACTGACAAAATAAGAATGGGTGGTTCAAAACCACATCCTTTTATCCCTAAGTAGGGCAATGATTAACGAATACTATGTACTAATCCACACATAAGTTTACTTGAGTGTTTTTCCCTGATGACATGTGGATTTTGGAAAGATTTCCGAACAACCCTAACTCTTAGCAGCAATGCAAAGCAAATCATACACATGCAGCGTGAACAAAAACAGCAGTTGTTTTAAGACAGACCGGAGTGTGTTTTTCACACACGCAATACCATACCATGCTGTATTTGCCTCCACCATTAAATAAAGCATCATACACAGATATAAGCAGTCCCAGGGCATCTTAAGGGGTTGTCTTTCAGTGAAACACTGCACTGCTACAAAGATACAATCTTCCACCCCGACATTCCCGACAAATAATGGATAAAAGTAAGATTAATCAATTTTAATATGAATTATTGGACTTGGTAAATCCCATTAATCATTAATTATCCCGTGTACATTGAAATTGCAGAAAAAATCTTTGCAATCGTGTTTGTCGTTGCAATTCTCCTATGCATTGGCACGTATTTCCTTGTCTCCTACTTGACGGAGGGGGATTCCCACAGTGGGAGATTGGAGTTTCTTCCAAAATCCGATTCCGGCTCTGACTTGATTTGGATAACTCGTTGGAAGGACAATCAATCATTTTTTGGTGATCAACTAATCAAATACATGGAAGGTTGGATTTTAAATAAATTGACAAAAGGGAAAAGTGGTGGGGATAATTGTGGTTTTAATCTGAAGAGCATCTTCATTTCCCATCCGTAGACGATCTCCTTTGGGCGAGTCCAAGTCAAGGAAGTGGGAAAGTCTGCACTTATGCAAATCATGAAACTGCAATTGCGGATGAGTACTGCACCATTGATCCGGGACAAATTCAATTTCCAAATTACTTGCAGACAAAATTCGGTTATACCACAGGACAAGGGTCACCAGTCATTCTTCTATATTTAAAAAACGTATGGGCGATTAACCTCGAATAAACTATAGTTCAACTAATAGTTTGTCTTATTATTTAAAAAAGGTGGACGGATGGAAACCTGAGCATTACACCTCGAAAGATGCAGAGAAGTTGGACATGCCTTCGCAAATTTTGGACCAAATCAAGGCAGCTGAATTGTCAACAGACCCACATATGCAAAGAGTAACTTTAAACTAAGTTTATTGATTACCCGCAATTATTGACGAACTGCTTTTCAGCTGAACACAATTTGGATTTCATGCGATGGAACAAACCCGGTGGATAAGGAAAACATTGGGCCGGTCCGTTTCTACGCACCGGGAGTCTTCGGTAATTTTCCAGGAATACCCGGCTACTATTTTCCATATTTGAATCAACTCGGCTATCAAACTCCATTCATATTGGCTCAATTCCGAAATCCGGGAAGTATGTCATTTGCATTTCAATTGATTGAGCATTAACTGCGGTCTAACACTGAGTTTAATTATTACAGAAAATGTAATAATTAGCGTGGAATGTCGGGCATGGGCGAAAAATTTAGATGCAAACACCAAGGACTCCAGTCGGGGCTACGACAGCGTATCACTGGAAATCCTGATTGACTAAAGTTTAGAGATCTTAAAGTTGTTTTCTAATGCTGGAACTTGCGACATTAAACCCATAATCTCAATTTTGCATAATCTTTACTAGATTTGATCTCAGTGTGAAAATGTTGAATAGTGTGCATAAATTATTGAATGACCAATGATTGTGTCCTTTCAATTTCCTTACTTGCCTGTGCTGTGGCAGTGGTGTGGTGAACAATAAAAGTTAATTTTTGTAGTGGTGTTTTTAAAATTTGCCTAGAATTGTCACCGTCCAATCTTTAATATTTTCAGCAAATTTATTTCAACTATTCTCATCAGATTAAATTTGGATGATCAGTCGTAACAAATGAGGTCTTAATCTACCAACAACTCAAAATGGACTGAACCAAGACGGAGAGGTCGATCCGCCAGGATATTTTTGGCCCAAGCCTTGCATTCAACTTGAATTAACGTGTGCGCTGAAAGGAAATTCAAAATCACATGCTATTTTCTTTCTCAAGTCTCACATAGTTAATAATTTGTCAATTTAAAAATTCTTACGTCTTGGCTTCACAAATTTGACAAAGAGGAATGGTGTTTGATATCCTTCCTGGTTCAAAAACGGATAAAAGTAATTTGGAATTCCATTGAAAGGTTGTTTGAATCCAGGTGCATAATATTCCAATTGTCCGATGCTCTCCCTATCGCCCGGATTTTCTCCATCACACGTAATCCAGGTGGAATCCAACTATTCATAACATTCAGCAAACCAGTTAAATCATCACTCTTATCTTTTGCGGCTTAAGCCCTACAAAATTTTTTTTACCCATAAGGCAGACAATGGTGTTTTTGAGTACTCCCTAATCTGTTTTTGCAAATAGGCTGGCATTTCTCTGTCATCCGCCAAATCCAAATCACCCACTTCATATGGTTTTGGCACAAATTCATAGATCTGAGAAGTCGGAATTAATTTTGTAGATGAAGATGTTTACAATTTTATTTTGATCATAAGATCGTGCTATAATTATGCGCTAACCTTATTCAATTTGATTAGGACGCAAGGTGTTCCAGAGAAGTAGCCGTAGCCATTGGTCCGATTACACCCAGCCAATTCCGCGTAATCTATTGCACACACGGTATGTTTGGGAGGCTCTCTTTTTATTTTTGAATGAGCAATGGTCGGATAAATCAACATCGTGCGGTTGGGCTGTGGACAAAAAGGTGAATTATTATACGTATGTTAACTAAAATTGCACTGCAGGTTAACTTTCACACATGTGGTCGTCTAAATTCAGGTAGTGGGGGAGAATAAACTACTTCAACGAATCCGTAATATTTGGATCATTTTAAAGCATTTTGCGCTTAATTCTGGAGGAAGATTATTTCCCTGAAAATATTGATGTTACTAACCATCAAAGAATCTGTTTCAGTTCATCTACCCAGTAAGAACTGACTGATTCCTTTCGTACATTGATCCAAATAAGACTTGAGTCAGTGTTTTTGTCCTGATCCGGCATTGGTCTAAATCCTACACCTGGATTTTCACCAATTAAACTCTCAGAAAGTGTCCATTTCGGTCTGCCAGGAGTTAAGGAGATTGCCGCAAAGATCTTGTAGCAGGTCACAAAGAAGAGTCCCAAGAAGAAGTAGAATATTATGTAGAAAACCGTAATTTTTACTGCAATTGAATAAATAGAAAGACAGGTTAGGTTTGGTTGATGTGATGCAAGGCAAATGCTTCAGAATTTTGCAGTTTTCCAAACAAAGTACATCTGGATTGTAAAAATTTGTTTAATTCATTGCAAAGTAATAGGATTTGTGCTCTTACACCAACTCATAGCATTGCGCCCAAGAACCTCTCCGGTTTTCTTGTTGTACAAAAAATTTATAAACCCGGTGTCTTCTGGCTCGGGTCTATCGTAGGCAAGGCTGTAGTGGTTGGTGGATTTCTCTTTAATTTCCATTCCGTCCATTCTGATGGATTACGTTTTACAGAACACGTCTATCCAACTGCAAATAAAGTAGGGTTTTTTTAGCTTGCCTAAAATTAACAGCCAAGAAAGATGCGAGTTTTGTCCAATTGTTTAAAAATTTTATAGGAAATATTAAAATTTGGTATTAGAAAATATCTTCAAAATTTTACAAAACTTTTATGTGTACAACACTTAATTATTCTATTTCTCAATTTTTTGGAAGGCGTCAAGATGATAATTAAACCCTCAAATTTACCCAGCCGCCGTTAGCTATTAAGTTAAAAGTTTCACCAACTTCTGTTCCAGTCCTGCTTCGTAAATATATCAAAACCTCTGCAAAAAAAACGACCTCCCATTAAATAAATTAAACTCACTTGGAAAGTCCTCGTGCGTGGAACGACGAGGATCTGCTGGATCAAAGTTTTACGGAAATTGCCAGATGTGCGGATTACGAAATGAAATCCTTCAGCCGGAGTCCCAGACTTTTGCGAGCTCGTGAATTAGAAATATGGCCAACACCCTCCAGTCGGCAGTCCCACCTTAAACCACTACTACCACTCACCGCTCCACGATGGAAAACAAATCTGGACTAAACTCAATCCAAACTGGGTCTCCTGCTCCAATATTGAACTTTTAATTTCAAACCCAATCACTTGGGCTGAACATGACTTAAATAATTCCAAGCGAAACGTACATAACATATACAGAGCACTTTATCTTGGGTCAACAGAAAGTAAGACCCCTGTCAATGACGAAATTTTGAAATTGTATAACGCTCCTCCTTTTGACATCTGCACTTAGCACTACATAATGTATGATGCTTTGTACTCTTACTTACACATGTACTACACTGACTACCATTTCCATTTACTAAATGCGTTTGAATTTATGGCCTGCTAATTTTTGAGAGTTAAATAATGTGATGGGCACCACCTCGTCTTACACGGCGCAGTAGTAAGTACAACGTCCAGAACCACTCTGAACTGGACTGGGGTTAAAATAATGTGAAGAATTAGACTTAGTTAGCAAGGAACGACTTCGTTCGTCAATTCGCATTCACATCCTGATTTGCAAAACCGCAAGGGGGAAACCTGAGCGAGGTCACTGATAAAGTCCAGAACCGAACAAAGCATGGCTGGAGACGACTGCTGGGACCCACGCATTAATTAGCTGCTGTGCCGTAGTGCCTGCTGTGGTTCCAGAATCGCAAATACTCAAATTAACTACTGCAGTGCATCTGCTTCTTGTATTATTCAAAGGAGAGGCTGGTGGTTGAAGAAATGAATTAATTAGATTTGTGCTCTTCAATGCGCAGCAACGCAGAGCAACGGTTCAGGAGAAGCAGATTCGAAAATGATTGATTTTTGATGTACAAATTCTAATTTAGCGGGATACTAAGTTTTTATTACTATCTGCAACAATGCAAGATTTACAGGGGTAGTCATAATGTGGAATTCCCATGTCCTTAGGTTGAGAACTTATTGGTTTGTCTGGAAAATATCATATTCTCTGTCCTGTGCTTTAATCCATGTTAATGTAACGCTAGACTCGTACTGCAATAATGTAGGGATTTCATAACCCACGGTTAAAAGGATTCGGCAAATCCCGTTATGTTGATCAATACTATCTAGTCTAACGGTCAACCTATTCCAGTTCTGTTTTATTAGTGTGCTGTCTAGTTCTTAACACCAATTTGTGTATTAACTCGTGCAATTCAAACTAACAAACTGCACCTGTTTCGTGTTCAGCTCTTGAATGAGAATTATAATGACATAATCACAATTTCCTAACCAGCATTGAGCTATACATCAAAGCGTTCATAATCATTATTTTTGAGGCAACAAGCAAATACTGCGGCAAATGTAAACCCAAAATATCAACTTTGTTATTCGGATTGATTTTTATTTCAGACTCTCAGAATGCTTGACACACTCCTACAATACAATACACTCCCTTATATTTTAATTTTATAAAAATAAACAACCTAACCTATCAACTTTGTTATTCGGATTGATTTTTATTTCAGACTCAGAATGCTTGACACACTCCTACAAAACAATGCACTCCCTTATAATTTAATTTTATAAAAATAAACCTTGTGATTCATCACTCAACAAAATCACATGCTGTGATGATCTGATTCACACCTTTCTGTATAAGCGCCTGCTAAAAATTTGAATTTAATTTCCTATAGCAACTATGTTCACATAACAAATCATTTTCCTTAGAATTCATGGCTAGGAAGGTTGGGGATTCAACCATTTTAAGTTTCCAAGTCGAACATTCGACTTGAATTTGAAAAGTTAATTTCTATCCTTCCGTTAAGATTTGATATANGGCTAGGAAGGTTGGGGATTCAACCATTTTAAGTTTCCAAGTCGAACATTCGACTTGAATTTGAAAAGTTAATTTCTATCCTTCCGTTAAGAGTTGATATACAAACGTAGCAAGAAACCTTGATCATGGCTGACGAAGCCGCACCACCGACTCCAACGGCTCCAGAACAAGCTGAACCGGCCAAAGAAGATGCTCCTCCAGGTCAACCAGCTGAAGAAGCCTCACCGCCGGAAGACAAGAAACCAAAGAAGAAATCCAAATTGAAGTCTTTCTGTCATTTAGCTGAACCAGCCAAAGAAGATGCTCCTCCAGGTCAACCAGCTGAAGAAGCCTCACCGCCGGAAGACAAGAAACCAAAGAAGAAATCCAAATTGAAGTCTTTCTGTCATTTCGTGTACAATAAACAGGATGGATTCATGGGAAGGAAAGGCCTCAGCTGGGGTAAGTGACATCGAATATGGGTCATTTGAAAGAGAGACGGGTACAGGCCAACTCATTCCTTTTTTACTTTAGCCAAAATTGGAGCCTTCTTCCTCGTCCTGTACTTCCTCTTCATCGCGTTCTTCTTCTTCCTGTTGTTTGCATTTTTTCAATCCATTCATGACCACAGGCCACGTTTAACTGGTAAACATTCATTGTTGGAAAACTCGCCTGGTCTGGGCTTCAGTCCATTGCCAGATAAGAAACTCAATCCGGATTCGGCACTTGTTTGGTACTCAATGCAGGACGAAAATTCTTGGAAGTTTTACACGGATCAGCTGAAAAAGATTGCTGACTTGGGTATCAACTTGTGCTTACTGCATAGCAATTTGAATCTGTAGATAATATAGCAGTGTTATTTCAGAAAAAAATGAAACATTAAAAGAAAACTACAACTATATTAATTGCGCAAACGAGGCTGAGGTGGAAGAGGCGGAAAAGGCGGAGGAAAATGATCCAGATAACACTAAGCCCCACCGTTGCTCTCCTTATTTGAAAGCTGGTGATTGGGGTCCTTGCAACTCCGATGCAAATTTTGGATACAATGAGGGTACACCCTGCATTCTCATTCGTCTCAACCGAGTAAGTACACACTCGATTATTGTCAATTCACACCACATCCCAGCCGGGTCGTGAAGTGTAGATTAGAAATTTGATAACTCGGTTAACGGTTTAGCTGTAATAGCGTGATGGGCGGAATGACCGATTGACTAACTACCCCACCCGGTCAATAATGCCCGCCCGCTTACGTGCAAACGATACATTTTTAAATTGAGGGATTACATGCCCTCAAAACAATTTCTGTACAGACAGACAAGCACGCGCTCAACCTACCTATTTCAACCGCCTCCAAATCACGCCGACAAAATCCGAAGCGCATCCGCCGAGCTACTCACAGCAGACAGCACATGTTTATTTTTTTATTTAAAATCCGCCATCCTAATGCCTCAAATTTTCAGTACATCAGGGAATGCGATTTGTTCTTTAAAACTTGGCCTTATGTTTTTCCAATGCCTTTTGAAGGACTTAAATATAGCAATAAAGTTAAATGAGAATTCGACCAGCGCATTATTTAATAAATCCGAATAATAAAATTCATTTTGTTGACGTTCTCAGTCAGTAGGTCTTGTGTTTCAAGGATTCTCCAAAAAAGCCGTAATTTGTATTACTTTGAACTGTTTTCCCTAGATTATTGACTGGGAACCCAAAACGACGCATATTGATGACATGAAGCCAGACAATAGAGAACGAATTAAGTCCCTCTCGGTGGAGCAAATGGCAGGCGACAATGCTTATCAAGTAAGGCCTTCCGTTTTTGAAAACTTTTTGGTTACCAAATTATGAAGTAAACATATGAGTGGTGTTTGATTGCAATACGCATTGACTAAAATCAATGCATTCCCCTCAGAATTACGTTTTAATCGATTGCCAAGGTCAAAATCCAATTTGATAAAATGATGCTTGGAACTTACACGTTGTATCCGAAGGGTGGTGGTAGTACTAGTGGTAATACTACGGCTGTCAATGCCACTACCACTGCCAATGCTACTACCACTGACACTGTCACTACCACCAGCACTGTCGCATTAGGAATCCCAAACAAATTCTTTCCCTACAAGGGTCAAAAAGGCTACCTGTCGCCGTTCATCATGATGCATTTGGAAAATCCAATTGGTAGGTTTCCCATTTTAGGCTTCTAATAATTGTTCAGCTAGCACGCTAACGGATCCATTCCTCACTTTAGTTGGAGCCGTGATTCAAATCCGCTGCACGGCTGATAACAATGGAGTTACAACGGATGAGAAGGATGGGCTCGGGACTGTTCACTTGGAAGTCCTCATTGAACAATGATACTTTCACATCTTAATTCAAACTTTCTCAATTCTAATTATTGTACCATACGTCGTATGAACTTCTCAAAATTTATTTCAAAATGACAATCACCCCATTCAAGCAGTTGGGGCTAGCTAAATTGAAGATAATGGGTATGCTGCAGAATGGTAAAGCAACTTGAGCAAAAATGTGCGAATAAAATTACGACATGCGGTAGACGCAGTGCGAATTCATGTATTTTAACATAATACGTCCGTGTGTAATTAATTTGATACCATTCCATTCGAGTTGTCCGTGATCCATAAACTCGTCAGCGGCAGTACAATAATATAGCTACCTAGTCAATCCTACAAGTATAGATGTAGTACCAATAAAATTTGGGTTTCCTTCTTTAAACTCAAAAATCCTTCGCGTTTTCCTACGCTGATTGAATTGCCAGCAACAACAGAAAGGGTAAACAAATAATTGGTACAGTAAAATTTGGATTTCTAGCTTGAAGCACACGACTGCGCTGCGTTGCAGTACATTTTCGAGGCACGGTTTCATCCTCAAGATATTGACACCCTGAAGGAATTTGAAAACCAAGATGTCCAATACATCAGATCTACTCAAACTGAAAGCTGAAGAGGAGAAACAAGACAAGCTAAATGCAGGACTTCCGGTCGAGAAGCCAAAAGCCTTACCACCCTACGTGGAGGTCAAATATGAGTGGCGAAGTTTCCTCCACTTCTTGTGCAATAGGAAGAATGGAACTTGCCTGGGACGAACGGGGATGAACTGGTGTGAGTAAATCATGCACATTTAATTAATTGGACTGGATTAAATTACACATTTCAATTAGTTTGGTATCCCGTCTTCAGTTACAGTCTTCGTCTTCTACACTGCCCTGTACGCCACTTACACAGCATTTTTCTTCGCCGCACTCTTCGGAATGTATCAAATGATTCATTCCAGTAAACCTAGGCTCACCGGATCGGTTTCTCTTTTGAAAAATGAG
>JAAXYW010002725.1:0-14087 GCA_036851895.1 Orthonychiurus folsomi | reverse complement strand
TTAATTTTTTAGAGGAATACTTTGTTAAATTATATTTTGAGAAAGTGAGAGTATATATTTATACTACAAACATATAATAATAGAACTTCAATGTTATTTCCGGTGAATTTTACATTTTAGGTGCAATATTTTTGCGAAGCTGATAGTTCCTAAATGAGGGCGTGACTGTTTTGATTACGACCTATTTTTGAAAATTATTGTATAGCAGAAACTCAAAAAAACATTAAAATAAAGTCATAGAACACGTTTATTATTGTCCCGAATTCTAGAGTCATCTTTGGTTCAAACCGGCAGAAGAAAATAAGAAAGGAGGAAAAATGCTGTCACAAATTTCTTTTTGAATATTTCAAGTTGAATTTTGGCATATTTGTGAATTTTTTTTGAATATTTCAAGTTAAATTTTCGCGATAAATTATTTTACCCCTTAAAAGGTTTAAATTGACACTGACTAGGTTTGACCCCTTAAAAGGCTGGATTCGACCCTCCAATAACTAAGCATACCCCTTACACTGTTCTGCTCAGAAAATCACAAAATTAACTCAAAAACTCAATGCGTTTTCGTTGCTGATGTTCCCCGCATTTTTTGCTGGGCCAAGTATTAAAGAATGTTCTAAAACGCCTGGATGCCTTACAGGATGCTGAATTGAAGACTAAAGTTCATGCTGATATCTCTATACTACAGTTAGCAAGATCTAACACAGAATTCGATGCGGCAAAGGACCTGTGGGTGAAAAAATTGAAGAAGGAGCCTAAACTTCAAGGGTTTGTTGAATATTTCTCTGCCGAGTATTTAGAAAAGTGTCGAGGCTGGCACATGGGACAGAATCTTGGCTCGATTATCAACAACAATGGCCTCGAGGGAACTAACAATTCTATCAAAGGCCATTACACATTCAGAAATCGGCTTCCATTGCACGCTTTTCTAAGCGTAGTGAGGCAAATGATTAAAGACTGGTCAACATCGGATTCCCCTTCCGAAGTCAACTCTCGTCTCTTTGCAGAAATACCCGACTATACACTCTCTTCACAAACAGATGCGTACAACTGGCAGCACGGCACATGCACTTGCCGGTATTTCTGAAGAAATTCGCTTGCAAACATATTTTAGGGATTGCAGATATTGGAAAGCTTTACACGTATTCCTCCAGAAGCCAAAAGTGTACCACTAGGTGAAAAGCGCAAACGGGGCAGACCACCAAAAGCCCACAAAGCTTTGTTGGTGCAGTGAAGAAAGAAGAAGTGTTTGATTTTGATGATTTATATATGTTTTATGTATTTACTTGTTGAAATCCTACGAATAAAACATGCTTTGTAACTAAAAATATAAGGGGTATGTTTAGTTATTGGAGGGTCGAATCCAGCCTTTTAAGGGGTGGCAAATAGGCCATTAAGGGGTCAAACCTAGTCAGTGTCAATTTAAATCTTTTAAGGGGTAAAAGCCAACTTTTTAAGGGGTGACTTAAATCGGTTCGTTAAAATTTTTGTTTCTATTTCAATTAAATTTACAATTTGTATTCATGGTGGCTGGTGGCAAAGTTGTCATTATATAAACTATACATACAGAACGGAGCACGTCCTTGTTTTAGAATAACGAGAATTGTTATTGTCAAGTAATTGTCTCTGCCCAATTCCACAAACTCATTAACATTTTTCATTACAAACCTAATTATGCTCACATTGTTTTAAACCCATTTGTTTCCACTCAAACGCATTCCTGTTCTTTTTTATGTTTAGTTATTGGAGGGTCGAATCCAGCCTTTTAAGGGGTGGCAAATAGGCCATTAAGGGGTCAAACCTAGTCAGTGTCAATTTAAATCTTTTAAGGTGTAAAAGCCAACCTTTTAAGGGGTGACTTAAATCGGTTCGTTAAATTTTGACATTTTTGTGAAACTTTTTTAAAATACAGCCCATATCTACGTATTTGTATTCTCCTAGAGTACGTGTTTCGTCATTCCGTCCGACGTTTGCTTTGTTGCGCAACCAGAGCTTTAATGGTGACAATTGAAGATATAATTGAAGAGTAGTTGATAATCTCCGATAGGACTAGAGCGAGACTGCGAATGCTCTACTGTGCCCATCTTAATGTTATCCAAGTTAAAGTTAGCGAATTGTAAAATGCATCTTATATTTTATTCACACAATTCTAAATAAGTCTAGTCAGATTCATTTGTACTCAACTTGGCAAGTAATTTGTAAAGAAATACTTCTAAAATATAAGCAAGCTTTCCACGAGGAATATTATCGTAGGAAATTGGCGTGNCCAAGTTAAAGTTAGCGAATTGTAAAATGCATCTTATATTTTATTCACACAATTCTAAATAAGTCTAGTCAGATTCATTTGTACTCAACTTGGCAAGTAATTTGTAAAGAAATACTTCTAAAATATAAGCAAGCTTTCCACGAGGAATATTATCGTAGGAAATTGGCGTGATCTCATCAGTTGGACCATTATATACCTTCAATCAACATTTTTTTGTGAAAATTACTTCCTCCGTTGATAATGTCACAAAACTCTTGATATGAAATTTTGCCGTCTTCGTTTTTATCACCATAGATAATCGTAGTGTCCACGAGGTGCTGCAACTGGGTGTCCTTCATGCCAGTCCCAACCATCATTTTCATTACCTTCAAGTAAAACAAAAGCTTTTTTCGCAAAATTGAAAATTAATTGTTAATCACATTGTATTGTTGTGATTGTACCTGAAAAAGCTCGCCGTTGGAAATAAATCCATCATTGTCTATATCATAAATCCGAAAGGCAAACCGAAGACGAGAATCCTTATTTCCAGCCACGGTGAATGTGCTGATCCCTTGGATGAATTCTGCAGCACACGTTTTTAAAACACGGGTTAGCTTTCATACATTTACACGCAATTTAATAGTCTTATCGTCATCACCCTTAAAATCTACTTCTCCATTTCGATCCAAATCAAATATTTCCACTACACGATTAACCAATGGATTTTCAGCCAGGTCCGGAAGACTTAAGAATTCTTCCAAGGAAAGACTCCCGGAACTGTCCTTGTCCAATTTACGGAAACGTTTCCCCAGACGGTTAACCTCATCCGCGCTGACTACAGAAAATGAAATTAATTGGCAATCAAGTTGAGGAATTGGGAACACTTTAACTAATTGCAAGGTTAGATTACTTACACAAACCGGTCATACGTCCAGGGGCAGTTTCGAGTTTACCCTGCAATTGCCAAATGAATTAGACACAACGACAGAAGAAGTGTTAATTAATTTGTCTGATAGCAAGATGAGCTGACTATCAGTGCCTTTACCTTTGCAAGCATAGGTCTATTTTGCTGCTTGCCACGTGCCTCGGCCTCTGACCACGGGGATTTAGTAGATTTTACGGGTGACTGCTGCGGCTGCTGCTGTTTTGGAGGTGGGACGACAGACGACGACGGAGACTTCGAAGGCTTTGGGGGCTCTGGTAAGTGTCGCTGCTGACCTGAAGCCCCTGCAGATTGTCCAGGCGATCCCAATCTTGCATGTATTCCGGTCGTTGGTTTTTTGTTGTTTTGCTTTCCTCCTTTCCAGGCGGCATTCATTTTTGAAGTCTAGAAATCACCGGAGCCCGTTTCCAGGGGGTTGCGCAAGTGCTACTAAACAGAAGGCAGCATTTTCTTCAAAGAAAACAGTTAGCATTAATATTTGTTTTTTTTATAATTGGGGCTCTTAGCAACCCAAATAAAAAAATATTGGAATTTGATTTTTTTTCCTTTGAAAATACAAGTAGAAAAATTTAAACTGGGGTTGAATTCACCCTTACAAGTCATATGCTATGCGATCATATTTAACTCCCATTGCATATGTATGTATTGCAATGTCAGAAAAACCGAGGGGATTCCCAGCTGCAACTTAAACGCACATTTGGAGCGCAATATATTGAGAATTAAGCGTTGAAAGAAAGTGCTAGGCTAGTTGGTTGTGCTGTGAGTTTTTCACTCGAGTGCGAGTGGCTAACTGCACACGCTGTGCTGCTCAGGAAAATTTATGTTTTATAAAGGTGGTAACGATTTTTTTTTCCACATTTCGCAACGTCCTGACTTTCTGGTCCTGTAAATTCATAAAGCGCAGTTGCATTGCATTTTGAATGTCATTTGTGACCTCTGAGGGTTTGACTCTTTGAAGTGAATGACTATTAATTAATTGACCCTCAAGTTTCAGGTCATGATCTTCTTGGCCAATGTTATGGAATGGACGCTCCCTTATTTACAATCCACACGCACACCTGCGAAAAGAATCTTGGTCGTGTCGTATCCACAGGTTAGTGGATCATGCAAACAAAAACCCTCACTTTCGTTATGAATGCTATGCACTGTACAAAAGCAAATGCCAAGTGCGTAAAATTGCAACACATCAACAACTTCTGCATGAACATCGATCTAATTAATTTTTACTTCAATAACTCAACTCATCCAAATGCTTGATCACTTGCGAGCAAATGTGCAGACATCTTTGCAAAATTAATCAAATTAATCCATAATAAAAACTGAAGACCTTGGAGCAAAAGGGCAATTTAATGATTGTTACTTCACGGGACGGGATGAGCATGACGCATTTAAGGCAAGGATTCTCAGCTGCTGTAATATTGTACAATGGGGATGGGGAATGGGGTGAATGGTTTGCACAGTGCAAATCCAATGATGGGATTTGACCGGTTTACCTTTTTCCCATGGGAATAATTTGTCAGTCTCATGAAATTAACACATTCGCCAGTTTATACATGTAGTTTGCCAGCACAAAAGTGACTTGCTATGAAATTGGAAGAATATCTTCTTTGTTGCATTAGATTCTGTATTTATTTTTGCACCGCACCCACAACTCAAGTTGTCGATTAGTATATATTTGCTATATACATATTTGCAGTTAGTGGGTGAGTCCCCATTCTCGAGAGTTAAAAATAACCAGGAAAGTAAAAGTGAATCCATACAATCCAATCCAAATTAGCCAAGTTGGTCACTTGAGAAGACAGGAATTGCCGTGCCGCTGTGCACGCAGGAAGCGAAGACGAAGCTACTACTGTGTGTGGTTATAAAAAAATTACTTTTTATAAAAAAAATGAGTCATTCCTCGCCCTGCTGTGCTCCTTTGCAAATTGGGACTATATTTATTGCAATTTGTGAAATTGTAAGTTATCAATTTTAAATCCATTATGTAAATAGCTTAAAGAACAAGTGCGACAATTGTTTGCATGTCTTGATTATTGCAGGTGACTGTCGTCGCAGCATTCATAGCTAGTACAGGGGGATTAATTTATTTTGAGCAATACCGAAATGAAGCTCTGCAAATGTTTGTAGATCCACCAACAAATTTGGAGTTCCTGAAGCCATTTATAAATCTAGAAAATCTGGGAAGTAAATACAAATTTTGCCGAAGCTTTCAAGTTTGTCTAGATGTAGTATATGTCCAAGCTTTAGACAATGAGAAAATCCTTATATATTTATTTTTATTTATTCATTCAGACTCATTACATTGACCACGATTAATGCATCGTAAACTCAAAATTAATATCTTAGACAAGTTTTATTTTGTTTCAAGTTGAATTGAAAAAAGTCGGATAAGTTCTGTTAAGTCCCAAGTTTTAAAACGATTGATATGTTTATTTTTCAAATTTACCAGGTACGTCATTGCGAGTGGTCCTCATTTTCAGCATGCTTTACTGGCTTCAAAGAAGTGTCCTTGGTGTCATCTTGCTCAGCGCAGTCTTCAAAGTAACTTGACATTATCCCATGCCTTTTATATGCTCCTAATTTGAATACGTTCATTAGAGGGATCGCGTTCACCTGCAAGTATGGGTCGTTTATTCGATCATTCTTCTCACGGTAAATGCTGTGGCATATCTTGTAGCTATCCTGTTCGGATTATTTGGGCTTATGTCAATTCCAGTTTACGTTGCCTTATTTTGCGTACGAGAGTACAGCATTTGTTTTGTTTCATCATATGAAAAACGATTCTGTGGATCATCCTACCTTAAAACATTGAATGATTGGTGAAAATTAAATGGCTTCGTTTTTAGTCAAGAGAGAAACAGCAAAATTATAAACCCAGTACCAATTCTGGCAGTCAGCTTTGCATTATTTTTTATGTTTCTACATTATACAATTTGTAAAATTATAAAAAAATAAATTATAAATTCTGCAATGACGTGTGCTTTATTAATTCAAAATGAACAGGTTCCCAACATGACAATCAAGGTATTGGGTCTACGTTTATACGATTGTTAAATCATGTATTTTTGTCCAATATTTCCAGTAGGCTGAGCTTAGTTATTACAAAAAAGTGATGCAAACTTTCTTCAAAATTGTGTCATGTCTCATATGTGCAAGTAGTCCTATATGTGCACTTGGGTTATTACCATGGGCTTAGGAATATTCTAGTCACAACAAACCACACTTAGGAACTCTGGCATAGTAAATTCGGACCCACATTTAGTAAATATGCTGGCACAATGTTAAAACTCATGGCATCGTTGATAAATTTCCGCCACAGAAAGTTTGCTTGTGTAATCCAGCAAATATACAGTAACCAGAGGGCCAGTGGTTCAGAAAGAAACTATTGCCAAAAACCTCACAACAGGAGTTGGTTAAGCAAACTTTTTGCATTTGATCGAAGAAGATTCCATTTGAAACCGAATCATATATTTCCATTGGGTGTTAGTGGAATGATTTTTTACTACTTTCGGCTGAGCGCAGATTCATCAGAAGACAACCTGAATAAATACACACCTGAAAAACGATGGAAAGTAAAGCTGTACAGGTTTTTGCCATGGCGGACATTGTCCAGAGTTTGGGGTTGGGCGTGTAAAGTTCATCTTCCTAATCCCGCTCAACACCGCTTCCTATCCTGGTATGTTTCAAGATACAAAGTGGATTTATCGGAAGCCGAAAAGGAAAATGTGGAGGACTACAAAACATTAGCGGAGTTGTTCGGTAGGAAATTAAAAGCCGGTGCCAGGACAATTGACCCCAGGAGTTCCATTGTTTCGCCTTGCGATGGGACTGTTATGCATTTTGGAAGAGTGGACACAACTGCTGGACAATTAGAACAAGTGAAAGGAATTTCTTACTCAATTTCCAAGTTCTTGGGTCCCACGGCATTGGATGGTAGTCACTCTACACCAAATACGAGCTATAAAAAGGAGAATCCACTTTTCTTTTGCATAATTTACTTATCGCCTGGAGACTATCATGGATTTCATTCTCCAGTTAATTGGAAAATTAAGTTACGCAGACATTTTACTGGGGAACTGCTCAGCGTCACGCCGTCCGTCGCCAAATGGATCCCAGGTACTATTTGCAATTAACGAGCGTGTGGTTTATATCGGAGACTGGGCTCATGGTTTCTTTTCGTTGATTGCCGTCGGAGCTACAAATGTCGGGTCAATCCGTGTTTACAATGACCCGGAATTATCAACAAATACTAGAAAGAAATTGAATCAGTCGTCAGTCATTGAAAAAAAATTTCATAGCCCATTTCACCTCTCCAAAGGATCGACTTTTGGCGAGTTTAATTTAGGCTCCACAATCGTTCTTGTGTTTCAAGCTCCAAATACGTTTAAGTTATCTCTAAAGAGTGGGCAGAAAATTAAGTATGGTGAAAGTTTAACTTAAAATATGTAGTCTCGTTTATTTAGAAAGGTGATCATTGAAGTAAATAAATTCACATTTGAAACTCGCTTGAATGTTTAAAATTTTATTTGATGTACCTAACCTGCAAATAACAAAAATAATTTAAGTTGGCCTAAAACGCTTGATGTCGATGCCCATTTGAGGTTCTGGTTTTCAATAAAGGCAAATTTGAAATTGAAACGTTTTTACCATTTTTATTTTAATCTCAACCAAAATGAATACTTTGATAAATCAATACCAAACCAGGAAAATAATTGTACTCCTTCCTGATGATAGCCTTACGTAACCCGTACCATTATCTTAAAAGCAAATTGCATGAAAATATCACCAGGGGAAAAACGTGCATCGGATTCATGTATGCTTGTGCTTAGAGTGCTTCTCCGTACCAGTGTACCATATAGCTCGATGTCAACATTTTTCATAAACATTTCCCCAAAACAGATTAGAATTTGCTAAACATTTGAAAATATAGAATTGAGCCAACGTAGTATTTATAACGTAATAGAATTTGGTTCCTGAAACTATCTCGAACATTTTCCATAAATAAATCAGTATTTTCAGGTGCGACAATATTTGATGATTACAAATACAAAGCTCTAAATCTAACAGAATCGATAATCTTGAGTCATGTGTTACTAACTACGGACCTTTCCTAGTAGAGAAATTCCATCACAATTTCGCTATAATTAATCTGTCAAGGCTAAAATTTAAAACCAATTAATTGACACATTACTTGGTGTTCAACAATAAAACAAAATATCCTAGATTGGCATTTCCTAAACTCTAGTTTCCTTGTCTAATTTTACAGTGGCAACTACAAATTACTGTTGTAAACTAGAAGTGGGAATCAGAGATAACTGGCATTCCGGAGCCACTTCCAGAGCTTCCGATACTTAGATTCGAAGATGGAGCTTGAGGAGGAGGCAATACGTGCATTTGCATGCCCTTGCACCGGTTAAAAACTTGTCCAAGATGAAAAGGGTCAAAAGGAACTGTCGAGGAGCCTCCTGAAAAACCAAAATGAGGTTCAAAATTTCAATTTGTTAGCTAACAAATCAGTGAGAGAATTTGGGATTCAGATAAAACATAATTACCTTTCACAGCTGGAATGTACTTCGAAAGATGAACTGTTGGCAAATGTAAGAATCCAGGACTCATAGGCATTACATCCAAAGTAACAATCTGAACTTCATTATCTTCCATAGAAATTACCCCTGTTGAAACAAAGTGAAACAAAAGCATGACAATTTTCTCAAAATTATAATTCACCCTTGGAGGAACGAAGGGGGCTTCTTTCCTCCAAGAATTCACCGCTTCGTGTAAAGTACCAGAGGATCGACCACAAATAGCCCACACATGTTGATCCGCACGCACTTCATACATAACTTGGATATTTGAGTCTATTGTAGCACTCGTCCTGATGATTTCAATTATCATTGAGCTCATGTTCCCTACTCGGCAGAACTCGGTTCCCTTGTGAGGCTCAATTCTCGACCGGATTTCGAATTGTGTCTGAAA
Organism: Orthonychiurus folsomi; assembly: GCA_036851895.1. Taxonomy (NCBI): domain Eukaryota; kingdom Metazoa; phylum Arthropoda; class Collembola; order Poduromorpha; family Onychiuridae; genus Orthonychiurus; species Orthonychiurus folsomi. The sequence goes on along the minus strand of JAAXYW010002725.1, from coordinate 4,929 downwards.
GTAGACATGGGTTATACAATACTTTAAACCTTAACATTTAATGTGTGAAATTAATACCTTGAAATGTTGGAGGCAAATATAAAATTTGTAGAGCTCAGGGTGTGTAGATTTGCCACCTGGGCAAAACATGACTGAAAATTCGAGCCGAACTAGGGCTTCGTCATCCAGAGTTACTACACCAATTTCCCACATATAACTAGCTGTTTGTCCAGTGCTTAACACCTAATTTAGACAACAAATTTTAATGTTTAAGAATTGGAAACGCATTATGTTGATGGTATAATGTACCAATTCTTGAGAACGTGGATTTAGAGGAACGAGAGGAATGTCCTGAGAGAGTTGACCCTGGAACTCAAGATGATGGTTTGAAACTAGGAAGGAAGAATCGGTCAATCCGTGAAGAATAACCTGGAGAAACTTTCTTGACCCAACTGAGTGTAGCTTATAAGTGGACATGAGTGGCGGAAGAAATATAACCGGGAGCTTAGCCTCTTCTGATGGCCAAGGGCACTTTGCTATCACCTATAATAGCGATCAGAACGCAAGTTATCATACTGAAGAGTGTAAAGGAAGTCTACTGAGAAGTATGTTTTTCCGAATTTAATTCAAAAGTAAGATGAGTTCAAGGTAGTTCGGCGCTCACCTTATGTTGAATTACGGCATTATTCTTTTGGGGTCCAAGCTCCGCTTTCATCCGAACTTGCACACTTATGGAACCAAATGGATTAGTTGTCAGGGAGTGGAACCGAGACTTCCGAGCAAAGCGGAGAGTTTTCAAACAATTTTAACTGCAATTCATGAGACGTGGATCGAATATTTAAAACGGCACCCTAAAAAAATTTAACCACACATAAATCTACGCAAGCTCATAGGATATGATTATTTAAACCTTACAAAATCTATTTGATTGCTTCCTGTTTGTAATCGTGAAAGTTACAACTTGCTCAATACCCGCAATGAGATTCATATTTGAGTCACCAGAACTCAGCTCGATGCTTCCAGGGATTTTGTCAACATTGAATTTGTACCGACAGCCCATTCTCGGGGATACTAGCTCGAAATGTTTAATGTTAACTGAAACTTGACCCAACCTGAAAATCCCAGGCTGTAAAACCTATAAAATAGAGTGTTGAGCATTGTAAATTAATGAAGCAATCTTCCGAGCAAAAATAATTTCTGACAAAAACATATTAAACCTCGGCATGAAGTGTTATTGAATTAGCACCAGGTTGTATCATAATATCATGGGATTTGGCAGCTAGGCTAAAATCAGTCTTTAGGACTTGGAAGTCTCTTTTGACAAGACTTTCCTTTCGCCTATTACAAAAAGAAAACAAATTTAGGAGAACCTAAATGTATTACCAATTTGATAAAATCGCATTAACGGTTTCGAGAAATCAAACAAACCTTAGGGCTTGATGTGGATTATGGCACATTAATCGTCCTCCATGAACTGATTTGTCTTGCTTAGTGTCAAAATGCTGTCCCAACTGCAATCTCACATTCGATAAGTTCATCTCACTCATATTAAGGTTTGCATCCTCGTCCTCGCAAGTTATAACGGGGTTATTACTGTCAGTTCGTTCAATTGCACTTTTGGTTTCGTTCAAATCACGTTTTGTATTCAAATTCGGATTCACAGTAAGAGAAGATTTTTTAATTAGTCGGTTGCCTGAGCTTGTGCCACTTCCTTTACTGCCTGGACCTTGCTGGCTTAAACCAAAGTCATTCACAGGAGAATTTGTTGTGTTCTGATATAAATTTTGCATATGTTTTTCATGGTTATTGTCACAGATGAGAATTGCAACTTCGACGCTGGAACTAAGCACAGGTTTCGGTAGATTCGATTCAAAATCAATTTTAACCTCAACAGGACACAAGTCGAGATTTATTTTTCCAGGAGTTTCAATGATGATTGAGTTAATAATGAACGTATCATCAGTAGGTGCCAGCACAGGACCTGTAAACATTGTCTGATGAGCAAATGGAACTTGATCTGGTGTCAGGTTACGCATACCAGCTTATTACATTCTTTAAGCATAGCATATAGCTGAAAATATTTGAAAAACCACAACTTATTTACTTGGATTATCAGCGGCCTCCAAACAAGTCATCATTTCATCAAAGAAGCCGCTTCTTTGCTCTTCACTCAGTGCCTTGCTGCAAGCAAGCTGAGCACACGTTCGAATGTACTTCTCCGTGTCTTTGACTTCTTGATAACATTGAGCAAGTTTAAGTAATACCTCGACAACAAGCAGGTCCCACTTGTCAGCACGAAAAGACATCAAAGCATCTGCCAAAAACCCGATAGCTTTCTGAAACTCCTGAGCTTCTATATAATAATTTGCTAGACTTAGTCCGACTCTTCTTGATGATCGTAGCCTTCCAATGTGCTTGTACGTTCCCATTGTCAATTCACACAATTCCTACACAAATTTACGCAAAATCAGCAAATCTCAAATAGTAATCTCAAGGAATAGTCGGCTACCACCTAGAATTTAAAACATTAACATTACTAATTACCAAATAATGCTGCTCAAACTGTTCCTTGGAAGATAGGGCATTCTTCAGCTTTTCAATTGGAGGACTGATTGTAGCACAGTCAGTACTAATAATGTTATGTTTTGTCCTGTTTTCTTCAGAATTTCCATTCGTGGAAATAGAATTGCTTGGCGGAGTTAAACCGGCTGCCAAACTGATCACTTTGTGAAGATGATCACTCTTTAATTGGCTTTTAGGAAGGAGACCAGCAAGTTTTCCCAACTCATATAACTGTGGATTATAAAATAAAAATCAATTTTATTCAATTTTATCATAATCAAATACCAAGTGGAAATTTACCTTTTCACGTGCGTAGTCCCGAAGACTTGCCGTGTGAACAGAAAAGTCGGACGGAAATGTGGCGCTTCCTATTGTACTTATGTCTGCTGGTCCAGTCTTAGCTTCGGTCTTGTTTCCTTTATTATTGATGGCGTCACCATTCACAGTCACACTATTATTAACCAAGGCGTCCTCACCATGTCCGCACACTACGTCAAGTATTTCTAAACATGATGCAAATATCCAACAACTAAGGGAACCCTCTTCTGTAAAAGTAACGTCTAAAATCGATAATTCGTTGATGCAGTTATGGAGAAACCCTAGCGACCTCTGAGCCAATTCATTAAAATGTTTCTGTTTCAAAAGGAGAGCCGCCTGCCGAGCAAACAAATAGTTCCTAAAGTTCAGAAGAGATACAGTCGAATTATTGATGGATTCACGAATCCTTGAGAGAATTCCTCCTGAATGCGATGATAAGCTAAGAGCTGGCCATCGATCACCATATCTTTGGAATGATAATAGCCATTGAGGAGTATCTGCAACGTCAAATTTAAAGAGCACAAAATCAGAAGCTTAATAAATGAAGAACAAGATGTATCAGTACATAGAGCTCATTTAAGTGTTACCTGTCAAATGTGAGTTTAGCACAAATTGGGTGAATAAAGCGTCAAGCTCGTCATACTGTACAAGGGCTTCGTCATAAACTTCAAGCATTTCTAACACAAATGCAAGCTCCTCCTAAATTGTGTAAAATTTGAAGACATTAGAAAATTCTCGCTTAGATGAGAAATTAGTATTAGCGGCTTACTTGAAGTAAAAAATAATGGCAAAAATTCCAGCCTGCTTCATTCCTCTTTTCCCTCTGAGCTCTCATGTTCTCTTCGAACTTTGTCAATGTCTTGCTGTAAGATGCAAGAAGAAGCTGTCGCAGACGATGAAGCATACCGTGTAGAGATTCTGCACTTTTGGAGTCCAACTTGTGTGGATCATTTAGACAAATGCAACGTTCCGTTTGCTTTTGAGCAAAATCATTCTTAACTCGATCTATGACCGAACTTCTTGGCAACAACTGCTTTGATCTCTTATTGTCAGGCATTTCAACCAAAACTATAAGCCATTCCCGAATATTACAAGCCTTGACGTGATTCAGCCAGCTCTGGATTCCATCTTTACAGGTGGAGCGGTAAATCTCGACGTCCTTGCAATGAAAAAAAAAGTCAAATTATTACAATTTAAGCATAAACTTTTACCAAAAAAAAACTACCGGACAATCAGTCCAATATGTATGTAGCATGGGCTGATCCAGCAGGGAGGTTAAAGTTGCTGCTTCCTTGGGGTTTTCTTCTCCGTTAGGTTGAGAGCTTGAACACATGGAGTCTGGGTCAAAAGGTATGAATCTTGGATGAAGATTGACATGCTTTGTTGTTCTGCCATAAGCCCTCTTCCATTCAACGGCCTCTGCCCCTATCCCCTTCTGCAGAAGTGGAGCAACAGACTGGAAGACCGATATCTCGCCGGCGTCTAAACATTAAAAAAAATCAAAGTCAGTTTAGTTTAGCATAATCAAAATTTGCATGAACTCCACAAGTCAAGTAGCCGCTGGCAGAAATTAACTACAAAAGCAAAAATCACGTTGATTCAAAGTCCAAAAATATTCATAAACAAATAGCAATTTCGTATCCATACAAGTAATCAGCGGTCTGTTGTCTGTCGTTGCCATTTTCCAGGATAAGGTCGTCGAACTGTTAAATCCGCCTGTTGACCTTCCTTACAAATACGTCAAAGCAAGTCTCACAATTTTGATCACTGACATTGGCGTAGTATTTCCAATCAGTGATTAGATGGAAAAAAACTTCAAGAAATGGTTTATTGGGAAGCTTGGATTAAACATATTTAATTTTATACGTGGATTTTCTTGTACTAACTCAAAACAATATTTGAGTTTAATCACTTGTTTAATTTGAACTCTATTCAAAATTGAGTGCCACATCAAAACCTGATTGGCCTCTGGACGACCATAGATGGCTGGGTGATGCTCACCACGAAATTTTAAGCAGCTCGGCGGCTCTTGCCACTTTCCATTGTGCCAGATAGATTTACGACGCCTGC
>JAAXYW010002724.1:0-14091 GCA_036851895.1 Orthonychiurus folsomi | reverse complement strand
ATCGCGATTACAAATTATTTGCCGACTCTGACAAAGCCAAGAATTCACCGTCTTTCTCAGCTTGAAACCTAGCGACTTTATGATGCTTTATGCAAAAACAAAGAGGCGAACACAACACAACAGTTAATAATTTATGCATAGATGAAAAATTATTTTTTCAGTACAAAAATAAATACTCTTTTAGATCTTTATTTTCAGTAAAACGTCCACCTAACAAAGATCTCTTTAAAAAACTAGGTTTTCATTTCACTGGATCGTCGACTTAAGCAGAAGGGGTGGTGGGGGTGGTCTTCTCCTTGTCCCTCTTCAAAGGTCCCATGAAGGCCAACTTGTCAGCTGGTGTCTGGAAGCGACCATGACCGAATTTGGAGGAAGTATCAATGAATTTCAGGTTGATTTTCTCCAATGCTGATCGCTTGGTATGGGTAAGGAGACTCTGAAAACATAAAAAGAAGCAATTTAAGAATTTGTTCAAGTTAACCGTAAAGCAGTTTTAATTATTAGTGTTTAATTTCAGTCCTATCATTTGGGTAATCACAGAAATCATCTAAAAATTAGGCTCTATGATAAATCATCATCAATTCAATTTAAGTATGAATCTTCTAAGATTTATAAGAAACCAACCTTTCTGAGTGTCAAAACACGCTTCTTCGGACCAACACAACATCCTTTGATCATCAGGAAATCGTTATTGACTTCTCCGTAATGAGGAAAACCACCCATGGGTGTGATGCTTTTTTCGGTCAAATCATATTCGGTGGAGGCGTTGTTGAAAACCTTGAAAACACAATGACATTATTTAAAAATTGATTAAACATAATACAAAGCACTCTAGAATCAACCACGTCCAACGATAAATTTAGTTTTAATAAGTTTTCAGTCCGCCCTAGGCTATCAATTCACTGATCAATCAGGATGTGTTTGTACACTTAGTTTTTATGCATCATGTAACTTTCTAACGTTAGATTTATATTATTATTCACACACTCAAATTGATGATTCCAAAAAAATAAAACCAACCTTCTTGCCGTCCTTGATGTGAACACCATCACCAATTCTGTAGATTTTCTTATTCATTTCTGTTCGGTGATGGAATCCCTTCTGACCAGCTCGAGCCACTGTGAACTGGACTCGAGAAGGATGCCATGCTCCAATACAAGCTACCTTTCGGAGACCTTTGTGTGTCTTGCGGGGAAGTTTCTTTGTGTGCCAACGTGAAGTAACACCTGATAGAAAGAAAAATTAATTAAGTAATCATTATTTATACTACTTGTAAATTAAAGTGGAAATAATTGGCTTGGTGTCAGAAGTTAAGGCTAAAGATTGTTTTTTTCCTCAAGGTTTTTTGGAGTGGTAAACTCGCTTATTCATCATAATAAACTTGATAAAGTGAAAGCTTAAGGCCTAATTTTGTAAAAATTACCTTTGGTGCCGTGACCCTTTGTAACACCAATGATATCAATCATCTCATCTTGAGCAAAGACATTATTCACTGGGATAGGTTTCTCCAAGTGCTTCTTTGCCCAATCCAACTTTTGGGAAATGCTTCCACCGTTCAGTTGTACTTCCATGATGTGGGCTTTCTTCTGGCGTTGCTTCAACAGCTTCATCTACAAGTCAAATGAAATAATTAGTAAAAGCAGAAAGGCAGCAACTCCCATCATAGGTTCGTAGCTATTCTAACATTCAAACTCAAGTTTTCAAATTTTGATTTGTTATGTTTTGCTTGCTTAAAATCAGATAAGATCAAAGGCTTCCTTTCGGAAGATCATTCCACTTTCCAAGGGCAACGGAATACAAGCAAGGCTAACTAGAGTTTAATCAGGTCAACGCAAGCGTTTATTCTGTAAGCCACTGGGAATTGCGTGTGGTCGGAATCGCTTATATTCATCACATTCAAATTAAACAACATAGTATGTACTTAAAGAAAACAAAGAAAGAATGCTAAAGGATGCTTACTTGGGTGTGTGCGATGACACGGATAACAGTGCAATATTTCTTCATGATTTTAAAGTCATGCTCGATTTGCTTTTTGCCCAAGGCGTCCTGCCACTTTTTGCTGCTCTTTGTGAAAGCCTTCTTCTTGGACTTGTACCTTATTGTTTGAAAAAATAATTAGTGCAAGTCGTCCCTCAGAAAGGGGCTTGAAACCAAGAGTCAGGCCAAGAGTATTTTACTTTTGAATTTCTTTAAACCAATTCCAAGCAGTCTCATATGAATCTCGTGCAATTCCGTCTCATAATTGCTCACAAAATCACATCAGTTTCACAAAAGATCCACTGCATGATACAAATGAGAACCAGAGGAGACTTTGAATTGTATCAATTCGGATGGGGTTTTCAACTTTAAAATCAAACTAATATGCAGTTTGATTATAAAAGATATTAAAACCAATTGCAAAATGATTCCGCTGCATAAATAAATCAAGAAATTATAGACAAATGAACCAATCATGATTGGAATGGAAAATGAGATGGAGAAAAGCATGAAAATAAAGTTTTGAGCACACTTTCGAGCTATCAGTCCGCCCTAGGCTTTCAATTCACTGATCAATCAGGACGTGTTAGTACACATAGTTTTTATGCATCATATGGCTGGAAGAAATGCGCTCAAACTTTTTTAAATTATATTTCGGCACCATGTACGAAAGGAAACTCACCAATTCTTGTAGAATCGTCGTCGGCAATCTTCACTCAAATGCTCAGCCCAAATAAGCTTCAATCCACGGAGACCATGAGGAGTTTGAATGTAGCCGACAACTCCAACAATCACAATTGGTGGAGTCTCGATGATAGTCACGGCTTCGACAACTTCCTTCTTGTTCACCTCTAGAAAATTAAAAATACAACAATATTTTAGTCCCATTCTCCCATTTTAGCACAACTTTTCCTTCATTGAGCAAGAAAAAGAATGTAACTTCTTAGAAAAACTATTTTTGAAAACTGCACTCACTTGAGCCGGGTTTGTCGGCTTCACGAACTATGTGGGTCATGCCAGCCTTGTAACCAAGGAAAGCAGTAAGATGTACGGGTTTCTTTGGGTCATCCTTTGGGAACGCCTTCACCTTTCCACGATGGCGACAGGAGCGTTTCTTGGGGTAGAACCCCATTGACCCATGACGGGGGGCGCTGAACTTACGATGCGACTAAAAGTATAAACATTGTGTTGTCTATTATTCCATTAAACCAAACTTGTGTCTACATTTATCATCAGCACCGTTAATTTATTCAGAATTCATAATCCCAGGGAGAACAGAAAATAAGTTGAAGATTGGAGGACTGTAGATTGCATGGCCTATCGTCCCAGTCACTGCCTAAGTGGCTATGGGATGATAATGAAATATGCAAGCTTATGACCGCTTCGATTTCCGTTAAGGTCACCGTGAGTCTGTTTAATTTTCAATGCTGCGGTTATGGATTGTACTACTATAATAGTAGCTCCGGTTCCGCGTTTGACTCAAGTCAATCCTGTCCCGAAAGACTGGTTCAACCGAATCAAGCATTGGCCCTAAATTGTCAAAATACTATTGAAAACGCAAGCCCCTGTATCCAGCATCCCTTCTAAAGAAGTATTAACCACCAAAGAAACATGCAAGTCTTCCTAAACCAAGTTCTAAATGCTTAACTAGCTGGCCAACGTCGCAGTGCCGGATAGCGTGGATGTATTTAGTCTATCAAGATTCTAAGGCTATTCTAATCTTAAATATAACTAAACCACTAGATCCCCAATTAGTTGAATCAGTGAACTACTCACCATTCTAGATCAACTGATGAATACTTGACCTATTCACAGCGAGGATTTGATGACCACTTTGAATGCCGGTCCGGATCCTTCTGGCTGTCTGGGCTTCCCTAACGCTTATGGAATGGGCCACGCCGCATTTTAGCCATGGCTGCCTGCTTCCATGCCTTTAACATTACGGCAAGGGAGAAAGCACGGCAAAGCATGGTCATTGCCTTCTGCAATTTTACTACACTAGATGGCCAGATGGCGACATTTTCAGGTGGTGCAAAGAAACGGCTTCCTGGAAAATATTTTTAATACTATTTTCTACTTCAGAAACCATATTTTAAGAGTTTATTAAAAAAGAAGTTCATAAATGTTAAATTCAAGTTGGTTATTGGATGCATTTATCAAAATCTATTAAAATTTGCTTCGGCGACCGAACTTGTTTGTGTTGATTTAGTAGACGACATTTTGTTAACCTCGTCGTCGTTAACTAACATGCATTCATAACATGTGGACGCATTTACAAAGAAATATTAAAATTTGCTTCGGCGACCAAACTTGTTTGTGTTGAATTAGTTGACGACATTTTCTTAAAATCGTCGTCGTTAACATGCATTCATAACATTGTGTGGAGCTACATAATATTTCCGAAATGGAACACAAATTTTCATAAAAATTTGCCATTGTTTTAGTGGCAGTGTTAGCTAGTGTTAGTTCCTTCTAGTACTACAGTTATTTGATTAAATTCTTGAAATCTTTACGAAGAAGAGGGAACCATGGAACATAATCAGATTTTGTTGTTGATTTTGGAAGTAATGGGTATTGGCTCTTGCGTGTATGGAGCGTACTCGGCCCAAAATTACAGCAAAGACATCTTATCATTGACATACAATGAACTCTGGTTCGCATTTGGGGCCCTCTCAAACCTTTGCGGATTAATTTCCATTGGTTAGCACAACAGTTATATGTGTTAATCGGTTTAGTTGAAATAATACACTAACTTAATTGATTGTTGTATAGCATTCACATATATTGAGAGACCCGATGAATTCGACAAAGCTGCCTCTTTTCTCCAGTATCATTACCTTTTGGCGTGGTTCGCTGTTATTGTTGGATACCCAACTCTCGTCAGTAGTTTCTGGAATGTCTATTATCCAGGCTGGTTTTCCCACGTAATTTTTTTACAAAATTCAACTACGTTTCATTCAAATTGTCATCTTGTTTAATTAAATTGGTTTATTTGAACAGATCCATGCAGGGCTTGCACTGGTTCCAATTGTAGCATGGCTGACTCGTCAAAATCGTGTTATTGTTCTGACAACTCAAATTGTCTCCGCGTTGGCCATCTTATCTCATGCTTACATCTGCACTTTGGCATTTAATGATTTTGGATTGGCGGGTGCTGCAATTATGGTTAGTGGTTGTCATTAGTATTTTATTCATCAACCTCGCGCGTTATAATGCACACACGAATGCTTTTAATTTTCTATTGCCAGGCAGTAAATGTGGTGTGCCTGTCCTTGCCAACAAAATATAACTTTGCTGGTCTATCTTCCCGTGAATTATTTTTGGTGGGACTAGCTGGGGCGTCTTACGTGTTGTCAGTGGCAGTGGCACAAATGGCTGAACATCCAAACCGGGTCAAAAATATTGCCCCGTGGTATTACTGAATCTTTCAATAAAAACCACGACGAATTCCACAAGTCTAGAATTCTACAAGAGTACACTTAAACAGCACAGTTGCTGTCTTAACTACTTCAATGCTGCAATTTTGAATCGAAAACAAAGCAATGTCTCAAAGTGCTGAAGTATGCAAAAAATAAATCGACTGCTTTCAATGTTTAAATCAACTCAACGCGTTATATTATTTTAACTTTTGAACACGATGACTAAAAATGTTAGCAAAACTTTCAACATTCTACACAATAATTTCCAGGAAACCAGCCTGATTCTTCCGTATCCATCTTCTTTCCATAATACCATCCTGCAATCAAATAACATTTTACATAGTTTATTAAGAGTTGCACCAAAGGCTATACAAGTAAAATGGATTTTGTACCATCCGGTTGTCTTTGAGATACGAGAATAACGTCTCCAATAGCAAATGACAGCTCATCCTTTAATTTAGCTTGGTATAAGAACACGGCCTCCACTTTCAAGTCTTTCTTCTGTTTTAGTTGTTCCAAACTTAATTTCCATCTTTCTACTTCTGATTGTGTCCTGGCAGCTAAGAACTAAAATGAAATCGGTTAATTAACTCCAGTGCATTTTCTTCAAAATACAAAACTTACATATACAGTTTCGTGTCTTTCAAAATGAAGCATGAAGAAATGCTGAAAATCTTTTGAGATCCCTTCCAAGTTTGGCAGAGGCTTAATATTGGAGTCAAATGGGGACATCATATCAATTACCTCAAATTTTCCAGAACTAAAATTTGACATTGATTTAATACAATAAGGATTCTGAAATCATAACATAATTTTACAAATGTGCACCTTTTCTTCTTTGTAATAAATAATTGATTTGCAAACAACAGCAGCCAGAAAAACGTTTTCTTATTCTTCTGGAAGGTCCAATTAATTTTGTGTCCGATCCCACTATCAAATGGATTTTTCATGAAGTCTCCCTTCAGCAAGAATTGACCAGGGAATGTACTGGGCTTGATTGTTCTGGGAAACTCCAGTTTCTCAAATATTGTTGCCGTTTCTTCCGCATCCTGGCTCTCCTTCGCTGCGTCATTGCATTCCAACACCAACTGTGAATTGAAAAATGACAACAAGAGTTAAAGCCATTAAATTGTAAGCTTACCATACTATAGACAGATACTGGGATTGGCTGAGACTTACATTTGTCAAGCTTTTCAGGGCTTCTTCACAATGAGACTTTTCCTTCGGGGATTGTGTACGCTGGATAATTGCATTGACTAATAATGGCAATCTGGTAATTCGTTGCATCGGGAGCATGAGAAATGAATCCATCCCCAACAATTGACATTTTGGATCCTCTTCAATTGTTTTGATAATGTTGACAAATTCATCATTTGTACTCCTAAAGACGTAAAGATATTTAGACATTTCCAAATGCAAATTAACAATTGAAACAGTTTAATACGGGCTGAAATGACTAACTGCCCTTCAACAATATAGCAGTCACCTCAATTTTTGAAGAATTTTGTCCTGATATGGTTTATTTCTGCAGTATTCCTTGTAGACGTGGAATTTATTGTTCGCGTTGTCATTAATTACTTGGCCCACGTCTTGAATGTACCATGATTCTTCCCATTTTGTAAGGAGCTCGGATAGGAACGTTTGCGCACAGTCTTTTACTGTAATCAGTCAACCCAAAAAAAGCTAAAAGCTGCTATCCAATTTGCTAGTGCATTGATTTTTGTAATTGTGCAAATGGCGTGTAATCATACCATAAGTAATATTGCCGAATAGGGTTGCCTTATCCTCCGGCCTAAGGACTTGAATCAGTATGTCATTTTCAAAGAAGAGTTGTACTAGAACATCCAATGACTTCAAGTAAGACACTTCCGATGTTAATATCTCAAATATGGCTTCTTGCAGTTTCTTCTGCTGATCCGACAGAATCGTCAATATCCCCGAGGAAATAACTTCTGGTAATTCACACCAAAGGGTACGCTGACCTGTTCTGGGCACAAGCATGTCCAGCGTCAGGCCAAGGTTTTTTGGTATCACAGGTTGATAATTATTTGCCTCAGGCTGAAAACAAACACGCAATTATAAATCTTCCAATTCTTAAGCGTAAAACGTAGAAACTGGGCACAAACGTACAAAGTGTATATCTCTACCTGTAACGAAATCCCATACGTATAATATTGATAAAGTGGTTCCTCCTCCATAGAATAAATTGGCTGCACTGCTGCCACAAAATTCCGTATCAGTTCTGAGTCCGAATCGTAAAAATCGGAGTCATCGTCGTCAATATCGTCGTCAAAGTATGCATTGGCATTGGCAGAGGCCGGTGGAATACCGTAGGTTACCGGTTTGACCGGAGTCAGTGGCACATTCCTTGGCGGCTCTGGTGGAGGAATACTGGGGCGGGAAATTACGCTGCCACTGCCAGTACGCCGACCCGCCGGTTGACCACTACTGGCTTGAAAAGATTGATGATTGGGTCGAACATCATAGATCGGTTGTTGATTCAATGATAAAGTAGAGTAGAATTCTGAAGAACTGCTTCCACCGCTGCTTCCACTCCCACCAATCCCAAGCCCGATCCCTTCAAAACTGGACCTGGACAATCGACGTAAGTAATTCAACTTCTTTGATAATTTCTTTCCCGCGGATTTGGCGATGGATGAGAATTTATTGACTGCAGCCGAGGTGGGGACAGGAGGTAATTGGGACGAGGGGAAGGGAATGTCGTACAAGGAGTCTTGAGTATTCAAATTAAATAAGCTTTTACTACTATAGTGGATCGGAACGTCACTGATGCTTGCTTGGAGTGGAACACATTGTTGTGGATTTTCTGGAGGAAGGGCAGCAGGATTACTTGTGTTTTGACTGGAGTGGGAGCCGGAGCTACCATTTTGACTGGAATTCCATGGATTTCTGGCTAGTCTTCCTTGGCCGTAGATTGGTTCGGAGTAAAGGGATTCATTTGCATGGGATGGGGATGACAGGGATGAAGAGTCGAGATTTTCATCATCTGAAAACAATAAATGAACTAGAAGTTAAATTAAGACCAAAGTGGGTTGATAGTCTTCGAACTGTTCGTAAACAAGTAATTTATCAATTATCTTATTCGTAAAGTTAATTGGTGTCTTTCCGCAATATGTTTACAACTTTACTTCTCACAAATCCATGTTGGGATAGGAGAAGTGATCTGCAGTTGTTTTCGAGCAGTTGAATTTAATTTTTAAACTCATCTGGCATGCGGGTTGTTATAATTATGCTAAAACATACTTTCAACAATCTTCTGTTTATGATAAGGTATACCGCGTACTTGTGCCCTACTAAAACCATTGACGGCCATACGTAGTACATACCATTGACGGCGCGGCGCAGTGATTGTAAAGAATGAATTCAGGCGGAATTGGCTCCAAACACGAGCCGGAAATCCTTATCTTAATTAAGTGGTAAGCCACGCGTTTTAATTAAGTAAAACGTAGTGAGAATTCTCACGCACGCCGGTATTCTGTCTTTCATGTAAAAGGAATTTCTCTTTCTAGAAATCATCAGAGCGAATATTGCGTAATGACTGAATGACCAAAACCAAAACACATAACTTTGAGTTAAAAGTTTGAACGAATTAGACCATGAAACAACAAATTTCCACAAATGGCACTGCACACCATCGCCTGCAAACATTCGCACTCCGAATCAGTCAAATATTTTACTCGTTGAAAATTAAAAATTGGTAACATTTCAACCAAAGCTGCAAGGGCCACGACCCAGATGCCAGAATTTGCCAGATTTTTCAGATATAACAAAATGCGTACAGGCTCGGCAGGAAAAGTTAAGTATTGATAACATGGACTTTTTGTGTGATTTTGTTCGCATTTGGTCATTTCCAACTCCAGCAAGACTGAAAACCATTTCTGGACAAATTACCCTGTTAGACAGATGAATATTTGTAGTTTACATTTAGGCCAGTTATCTTTCAGCTTAAACTTGTCACGCAAACTTTACAACCAAATTCGAAACTGACATTACGTTTTACAGAGTTAGCATTTGAACGTTTCGCTATATTTCATACTTCTGTGAAAATAAGGAGCAATATTTCACTGGAATTTGACTTGGATAAAAGGTATAGCTGGGTTTCTTTCGTAAAACATTCTTGAAATTTTCATGTTTGAAAGCAGCAGTCACCACATCCTCAAAAAAATCATTAAATCATTGTTGTCCCCAAACAAATATGTAAGCAGTCCCTACAATCCTGTGGTCAACCACGCATAAAGGGAAAAGCAAATAGCACATAAAACCACATGCATTCATGCCCCACCGGTTTCCACCACGTTAATTCAACAAAATAAAACTTCCGTTGCGCTCAAAGCCTTTCGCAATTGACACTGAATTCACACTTTGTCCCAACAATCAACAATGCCACGCCAAAGAAAGACTAAATTACAATTTCCTAGAATTTGAAAGTCTGTGTCAATTGAAAATTAGCAGTAAAAATCGCCATCTGCAAACAATTATCCTTCATTTCAACCACTATACCATACCATACCATACCACAGCTGCGCGCCGCCCAAAAAAAACAAGCAGCCCTCCAAAACATCAAATGTATCTTTAAGAAAATACCTTCATCGTCCTCATATAAATTTTCCTTCACATGTGTGGATATTTCCTGGGTTTCCAAACCACAATCACCACATCCACCACTTTCAAACCCTTTGAACTTTGTCCGAAAATAAGAAGAGAAATGGCACTGATTTCCACACTTTTCAAATTCGTCACCATCGCTCACGGGAAACGTGTCACTGTACTCGTATTCCTGAGCTGCTGTAATGGCCTTGTCCCCAGGCCAGTATTTACTAATATCAAATTCCTTGGGACTAATATCATCTTGGTTGGGATTCACTTGAATAAATGAAGTGGTTGATGCTAGGATCTCAATCATTATGATAATTAATTTAATTTAATGTAGACAAGTCACTGGTACTTGTACCCGTCCACGTACGATACGGGCACTCATGATGTGTCTGTGTGTGCCGTGTGCCTGACAGGATTGCAAATATTTAAAATAAATAATACGAACGTACACTACTGACTATGTATGTAGTATGACTGGCTCCCTCAAGGAATTGCCATTACTTCAGTGAATGTAAAATTGGGAATGTGGCCATTTCAGTGGGTGAATTTCCCATCGCATTCGTATCGTGGCAGAGCTGAAGTAGTGGCATACCGTTCCTGGGCTTAAAGGTAACTTAATGTCCTTTGTAGTAATTGTTGAAGGCAGTTAGGATGCAGATGGAGGGGCTTTAGCTTGAGTTGCATGAGAATGTGCAATACGACCGACCGACGACGGCATAAGTGAAAGTGAATTGTTGTACGTCTTTTGGGAAACTCCCCTCAGGGACTTTACCTAAATAAGGATCTCCTCAAGACCAAATACCTCCCCTCCAAAATTGTCTTAAACTTGGGTTCAAGACATTTTACATAGGGCTTCGCGCAATTGTTTCAAATTTTTGAGATGGGTTTCCGAACATTTCCCGACTGGGTCACGTTTGAGAAATTAGACCGGCCAAAAAATTTTGAACTAGTGACTAATGACACTATAATAAAGGCAATGTTATTTTTTTCAAAATCGACTCCCAACCAAAAAATCCTGATGCACTCCACCTATGCTAAACAATAACAATTAGGGATTGCACAAGATTTGCAACATAAAAGAATGAAGGGGTGGATAATACTAATCTGAGACAGGCACACATGCATGTATGAAGGAGGGAACGACGAGGAAATGCAAGTGTTTTCCGAGGGTACTCAAAGTCAAATTGCTGAGGGTGCGGGTTGATGTGAACGTGTAAGTACAGGTTAAATTACAATCAAGATTTTTTTAACCCTTCCATTGAAATAAATTGCATGCTCCAACTCCATTCTCTTTCGTTATGTTATGACTACCACGCACATAGGATTGCCAGCAAATCGCATCTTGCAAAAGTTAAAGGTCTTGGGCAACCAAATTGTTGTGCTTTGAAAGTGATTTGTATCATCGTTCGTACGTGATTTATTCAATGCCTGCTCTGATATGCTTATTTGGACAACTTGATTCCCATTGACAAGCCCCATTTAAGGTGGACAATCGAAAATGTATAAAGGGAATGTAAAGGGTGCGACCGATTGGTACAATAATGCATGGAAATGTGTCGTTTCAATAATTTAATTTTGCAAATAGCATAAGTATCAAATTTCTAGTTCAGACAAGGTGTCATTGAATACTTAATATAATTAGCTGGAAATGTATATAATGCTTCCTAAATATTTTTATAAAGCCGTACAGCTACCTGAATTTAACTATACATCCTAATTCTAAATATTAGCTAAACTGTATGACATCTTAATCATACAACATGAAATATGGACATTAATATTGAGCGCTATAATAACATACAGAGAAACTAAGTTGTACCAAGACTTAAACTGAAATTTGCATCTGCTAAGTAAACTTTGTCCGTGACTCATTCGTCTCTTATGCGAAACATGGCCGGCCATGGAATTGCAAAAGCACATGTTTGAGTGCGGTGAGATGTAATTACACTTGCACGAATAACAGAATGAATCCCTCAAGAATCCCACTGCATTCTTTCTTGCGACACGACACGACTGACCATTGCATACACATGCATTTTACATGCACATGTATCGTAATCATAATGTAATGGTACGGTACGGTACATTCTGTCCTCAGCTTATGATAATCACATTTAAGTATGATTGAACACTTTGGAATCCCTACCGCTCACAGTTATTTGCCGTGGCCTGTGGTCAGCCCATTATTGCATTGCAGTGTGGAGGCTGGTAAAATGATGTGATATGTATAAATTTGCATTGCAGCTTGAATTGGACTTGTAAATAAATGATTTTGCCAAATGTCAGCCAAAGAAATCAAATGACTTGGATGAAGTAGAATTCAATTCAGAATTTATCCCGATCTCACGCTCCACGTGCGCTCGTGCCCACGCAGCCTAGCCGAGCTGAAGGCAAATGACAAATCCTTCAAAATAATTTAATGACCATTGTCAATCAATGCAGTAAAAATAGACAGTTTAAATTTGATATTTACAGGTCGAGAACATGTGTGCTTTGATAGATGGTATAAAAAATCAGTAACTGTACAGCGCAGCCCTTAGAAAGCCCTACTTATGTAAACATATGCTACTTATTCCCAATTTGCAAACAAATTGAATTGTAAAAATCTCACCTGGTTCAGCAATCTCTGGGTCAGGTCCATTGTCATTTTCCACGTCATCGCAGTCAAGAAAATTTCCGGATTCCAAATCCGTGTCATCCGTGATTGAATCTCGCGTCTTGTCGTTCACATTTGCATTGGAATTTCCATCATCTTCCATACCAAAATCATTAATCAGGCAATCCTCATTTCGATTCTTTCCATAATTATCCAATTCCTCATAAAAATTCTCCCCTTCGATTTCTGTCCCTTCAAGGGCAGCCGTCAAAGCATTCACAGCAGCCATTTCCTCCTCCGACGGTTGGGGTTGCGAGTCTAGGCGGATCTCCGAAAATTCCACCAATTGTAAATGCCGGGGAATGAACGGATGTTTGAGGCTCCGGCAGCAATCCTTTTTGAGTTTGATTCGATCTCTTTTTGTGGAAGTTAATTTTGAATGCTTATCTGACGTCGTCACTTTAATTATAGTATTCGTGGCGACCGCCTCATAATCATCCGAAGAACTTTGATAAATCCCGTTGGAATTAGGATCCATCGCCGCTAGCGGTGCATTACACCTTTCGTAACAGCAGTCCGAGAATTCTAATGACGACGGAGAAGATGAGGACGTCGTAAAATCATCCACTTGGATCTCCGAATCCGAAGAAGATGAAATCGTTGAAGATGCCGATGAACTTTGTTCAGATTCGGAATTCCGTCGTTTGACGGCGTCTTGGCGCCTCATATTATTCGTCTTGCCCGGTGTCGGGTTGTATTCAAAATGTGCAATTTGCTTAGCCACGTAGGGTCCACTCTTATCGGTTGAGACGTATTCCATTTTTTGAGTGTATTTTTTTTGCACAGAAGCAATTTGCAAAACGTTTGTCACGAAATAAATTGTATTCTCACTTCAGGATGAACGGCGTTAAGATTTCAAATGTGGGAGCGCGAATTTTCCTTGTATTTCCGCCGTCTTCAGCTTCGCTCGTTTTTGTCCTACCTTTTTTGAGGTGGATTGGATTGACACTGACGAAGGACTGACTGATTTGACTTAACTACCTTGACACGGCCACGACACGACAGGACAACAAAATCCGTTCCGTTTGCACAGCGTGTCTTGGAAAGCCAAAGCCACAGTATTTTTTTTGAAAGGTAAAAATGAGGTGAGATAAACCTACTTCACATAATTAAGAACTAGTTTAGCTTCTGTTGCAGTGCAGTCAGTGTTACAGTACAGACCCCAGCACAGCACAGCACAGCACAAGAATTGAGGAGATCAAATGCCCACGGATTCTTGTCTTCTCCGTCGTCATTCCAATTACCTATTATAATTTCCTGCTGTGCAGGTTATCATTGTCTAACTGTCATTGTATAAATCCAATAGGAATTGAGGCAAGGATCCTACGTCGCTCGGCAGAAGCCCCCCTTTAATTCACTTGAAATTAAATTATTCAATCATCAAGTGGATGGATTACAAATCCACGTGACGTGACGTTGCGT
>JAAXYW010002723.1:0-14095 GCA_036851895.1 Orthonychiurus folsomi | reverse complement strand
TCAATAATTTTTCCTTGTACTTAATTGCAGCCAACAAAATATTATATAATAACTTTACTCGGCCAGTTTCAATTCTTAATTTAACACTCGGAATGTCCCAACCAAGACCTAGTAAAGCTCTATAAAAGTTTGATTGAATTCTTTCCAACAAGTTGGAATACCTTAGGCCCCATACCTGACTACAATACAGTAGTGCCGGCATAACACATGACTCAAAAAGTTTATTTGAAGCTATTAGCGTGTCGTTTCTGCCTCTGCGCAGTATTTGCAATACCTTGCCAGCAATTACCCTAGCTCTACTTTTTGCGAATTCCGTGGCTTTACTAAATTTTCCTGCAGGTGAAAATATGACACTCGTACAGGTATATTCACTTACAATTTTGATTTCCGTTCCTTTATAGTAAAAAACATCCCTACGGCCAATCCTGCCACCTCTCCTAAATATCATCACCTTGGTCTTACCCAAATTTACCACCAATCCCAGTTTTTCGAAGTACTTCTCCAATAAGTTTATTTTCCTTTGTAATTCACCTGGCGTTGATGCTAGCAGTACTGTGTCATCTGCAAACATTAGTAAATTAATACCGACCCTATGGTTTACATGCACACCGTATATATTTCTGTCCGTGAACACGTTGTCTATATCTGAAATGTAAACTGAAAATAAAAGCGGACTTAAGCTATCTCCCTGCAAGAGACCTTCTGTGATTTCAATTTTTTCCGACATTTTTTCCGGTAGCCTAATTCTCATGTATGCTTTGTTGTATAAATTAACAAGTATGTTTAGCATTTTTCTACTCACGCCAAGTGTCTCCAATTTGTTCCATAGAAGTTTGTATTTAATTGAAGGGAATGCCCTAGCAAAATCAATAAACGAACCATATACCCTTCTTTTCGGTTTATTTAACGCAATTTGCACTAGTCCATTCAAAGTGAACACGTGATCCAGACAGCTTCTACCCTTACGAAAACCTGCTTGGGATTCTGGTAAAATATTTTTGGTGTTTGCCCATTGAAGCAATCTATTCCCTAGTGTATGCGTAAATAATTTTAGCACAGTATTTGCAAGCGCGATTGGCCTATAGTTGACTGGATCAGTATCATCTCCCTTTTTATAAAGCATCACCGTAGTACTTTCCGCTAAGGCGTCTGAAATATTTTCACTCGACATAATACCATTCAATACATTAAGTAGCATCCCCATGCCATTTTCCGGTAAGCGCTTCAAGTGTTCATTTGAAATATTGTCAGGCCCCGCAGCTTTGTTATTTTTTAAGTGTTGTAACCCTGCCTTCAGCTCCTCCAAGCTAATTTCGCTGTCTAATGATTCGACTGTTTCCATACCTCTGTCAGTAGTTTTGCAAATTGTTCTATCTGGCATTATTGTTTTATAAAAATTCAACCAATCGGTCTCCGTTACTGCCGCACGCGCTATGATTTTTGGTTTAAAAGTATTTACGGCTGACCAAAACTCCCTTTGATTTCGCACATGCCTTAACATTGCTTTTTTTTCTTCGTAATATTTTTTGCATTTTTGCCTTTGGAGTTGACGATACTTTGACTTAAGTTCAATATATGATTTCCTATTAAATTCACCCCACCCGGATTTTTTTGTAACATATAATTGTCTGTTTACTGCAAACCGGGTCTTACTACACTCCTTGTCAAACCATGGTTGTTGGTACTTGTCCTTTTCGTATTTAACCATGCCCACTTTTTGCGCACTGCTCTGGAGTATGGCTGCAAAATTTTCGTATGTGCAATTTAATACCTCATTAATTTGTGTACTTATTTCTTGTTGAAACGCGTCAGCTTTCCTTTCATTCCATCTAGTCATTGCAGTATTATTAATTGTATCGTCCTTCCCTTGTAATATTTGCAACTGACCCGGAAAGTGTTCTGTCTCATACGCATTTAAAAATTCCATTCGTACATCGCATGACAAAAGATTTTCGCTTATGATTGCTAAGTCAATGCAACTGCTACCATTCGTGTTTACAAATGTTGGATTGCCCTACTGATCACCACACACACGACCATTCAACATAACTAGGTTACACTCCTCCTGCAATTGCATTAGCATATCCCCTCGCTTATTTCTAACCTTGCAAATTGAATTCTTTTGATTGTAAAGAGAATTTGTTTCCTGTATGCCTCTCCCACATAGCTCCATGTCTACTGGAATTTTTGCATTAAAATCCCCCAATAACACTATGTTGGAGTAATATTTACTAATTAAACCAATTTCTTGCTTTAGATCTCGAACTCGATAGTCTAGGTTTTTCTCCGGTTGTATATAGCAAAATATTAGCATAATTTTTTGTTTACTGCTTTGCAACAACTCAACAAAAACCCAATGTTCAGAATTCCTCATTATTTTATACTTTAAATTATTTCTTATTAAAACTACTAAACCACCCTTAGCTCTTCTCGTCAAACAATTTCTTGTTGCTAGTACTTCCACACAATTAAAGTTCTTAAACCTGCTTTTGCTATCCCATCTACTTTCACACCAACTCTCATTTAGTAGTACAATCGATTTATTTTTCGATCACTGCCTCTTAATTGAGGTTGCCTATTAGACACAGTATACACCATAAGATTTTTTACATTTAAGAATCGGGTTAAAACATCATGCATCTTGCAGTTAAAAATAATTATTAATTATTTTAGACTTGTTGACAACTATTTTAGAATAATTCTAAGAATTGTATAAATGGTGCTGTAGTATTTGGGACGATCCCTTTAATGCTGCTAGCACAATTGAGTCTCTCAGTGATTTTGGCAGGTTGAATCGTTTGCAAAAGTCTTCGAAGAATTGAGTGATTGTACCCCTGGCACCAATCAGCAACCCTATGACTTCAATGCTAGATAAGTTGTACTTCAGTCGAAGGTCCGTAACGCATGGCTCGTATATCTGCTTTTTCTCTCTGTCAACATCTTCGGGCTGAGTAGCATCCATCTCCATTCTAATAGTGGGGTCTATGATAAATCCTTTCTGTGTTTTGGAGTCAAATGCAATTATATCCACTCGACGATTAGATCCATTTTCTGCTAGGCAATGTACTTCTTCGTGGGCTGTTAGATTGTTTTTCCGGAGGGATTCCGCAATTAGAGAGCGAATTCGGTGGTGACGGGCATTCCGTGGGAGAGTACCATTCTGACAAGATCCAAGCACATGTGAAAGGGTTTCGGTCTCATCGCAGTGCCTGCAACGGGTTGTGTCTTGACTCCTGCCAGGGATAGCTCTTACCGGAGTCACGTTTCCAATCATTTTTAGGGAGTTAGTCCATTCTGTGAATGACAGTCCGCTCTTCTCTAAAATCATCCGGTTTGCTGCAAATAACGTCTTGTTCTAACAATAGGTTCATATTATAATTATCTACATGTAATAGCCTATTTATCCCGCCAATGTTCCAAAAAACAATTTTAATGTTAATAATAGAATTACATGAGTGTTCCATGGGCCCGTGCCCTCAGCGTCGTCTGACTTCTGCCACAACTCCCTCCGCGTTGACTTTGAAGACTTTCCTGACTCCATTTTCCTCCGTATTTAGAAGACCGTTTCTCACGTACGTGTTTAAACCCTTGTTAGCCGCTTTCCAGATTTTTGCTGTGTCCCTCAACTTCTTCTCCGCCACTGCCTCATATCTCGTCAACTCCCTATCGATGTAAATCCTCGTATTTTTCAGATTTTTCTTTGCCGCAAAGAACTTGTATTTATCACGTTGCCGGAGTAGCGTAACTACAATTGCGCGATCTTTCCCCTCAATTTTCATTCCAACCCGGCGGATATGATCGTAGTCTATTTCATCTGTTATTTAAAGTGTATCTCTGACAAGAGATTTAAATTTAGATTCCAACTCCAAGTTCTCATTTACGTCCTCCTTCACGCCAGTAATCCTCAGCTTTTTAACATTTTGCTGAACACGGAGGTATTCCACTTCACCCTGCAACTCGGTGACTTTTTCCACAAACTCCTCGTAGGTATTCCAACAAAGCCACTTTGTTCATGATAAAAGTCAATTTTTCTGAGTCAGTCATATTTTCACCCATGGTTTTATTTCTTTTGCCACTGCCTTGGCCACTGACACTTGTCTTGGGAGTGACACTCAAATCACGTTTTTTTCCTGTAGTCGGCGTAGACAGAGTTGCATTTGACGATTTTGGGGATGGTGGAGGCGTACGTTTAACTCTTTTCCAATTGAGCATTTCCTTAAAGTGTATTAGTAGTATTAGTGTCGTGAAGGAACAAATTCATGTCTTTTGTGTATGTACAGTTCACACCATTGCAAATTTTTACAACTTGCAAGGCTATGCGCAGACCAAGTGGTGATACGTCCTCTTCGCTTGACTCCCCAAATGCAACTTGTGTCTTTGGAAAATATATAAGTTTTGACATTACGTTCATACTTAGATCAGTTGTGTCTTCATTGGTTTTGGACTTGTCCTTCATCCCCTTCCATGCATGAATAACTTCAGACGAATGAATAGACGTAACACAGAACATATGATTGTGTATACTTTCACTGCAACATTGGTGTGGGTTTACGATTGTATTATGTACTTGGGATGGTGGGACACATACTAATGCAAATTACTTCATTAGTACCTCATTTGTAGCGGCTTGCCTGCAGAAAACAAACAGAAGAAGATAGATGCCAGCATCGTATTCCAGGAAATGCCTCTGCTGACCTATCGAATCGAAATCCCGCTGCGATGCACCACATTTGAGTTAAATGAATTACAATAGGTCGGCTTTCACACATTAAAAATGTCTTATTGAAGAGTCTGATTTGAAAAATTAACTCTAAAAAAATAAAGTCAAAAATAAATTCCCTCCGCCACTACATTATGCCCCATTTCAATACATCAATGTCAATACCACAACACGCATTTGGGTTAGCAACGTATCTCACAGAACGGCACCGTGTCGCGCCGCGCCGCACGGCATGCAATACTCAGCACATGCATTAATTTTTGTGCCCTTGGTTACGAATATATTTACTAACAAGTGGTTTTTCTGCCTTGAATTTGATCCGAATTTTACCCGGTTTTTTGCATATAAAATCAAATATTGATTGAGTTGGGATCTAAAAGTCCATCACCCGGTGTCCGAATTTTCACTGAGTTGAACGACACCTCATTTGTCTGAATCTGTTCGGCGGTTCCGCAGGAGATAGCTCGCAATAATGTATGATCACAAGATTAGCGTGGCTATTGTATTCCGGACTAGCTATCGCTAGACCGGCCTGCGGCGGGCAAAAGGCGGTTGTCGTACTGGGTTTAATCCTACTTTACGATGCATTCTCAATCTAAATATCTTAAAAAATCCTGCCTATCTATCTAACTGCTATGGTTCGAT
Organism: Orthonychiurus folsomi; assembly: GCA_036851895.1. Lineage (NCBI taxonomy): Eukaryota > Metazoa > Arthropoda > Collembola > Poduromorpha > Onychiuridae > Orthonychiurus > Orthonychiurus folsomi. Next base: position 8,730 of record JAAXYW010002723.1, on the reverse strand, counting down.
ATTAAGTGCATGCTAAATTGCAAATAATAAATTAAGTGTATGGACGAAGTAATGAAATAACGCAAGACAAATTATATAATAATAAATTAATATGTGCTCTCTTTATTAATTTTTTTACTCTTTAAACTGATACAATATTGCGTATTATAAAATTCAGGTACTGTTGCTTTGAAAAATCACTAATCACTCGTATAAAACCACCACAACAATGCTTACTTGATTATAACCTCTAAAACTATACAACTTAAAACTATGAAGTAAAATCATAAAACTTTGCAGGCCTACGTATATTCTATTGCACAAAACGAGGGATCCATCACAAATAGTATAATTTCGTGGAGCTTTCCCCCCACGGGGATCAATGCTCTGACACTTGCTGCGTTGCCTCTCTGCACAGCCAAACTTATGCGCTGTGTGAGGAAGGTTGTGGATCGTGTTTCGCCAGTCTTCTGACGCAGTCGATGACCCAGCTTCTTAATCAAGTCAAGGGCTCTTTTCCCCAGTGGACCCATTGTCTCAACTGCGAAGGGGCAGAATAGAAACTGGTTAAGGATTGCCGCGTACTTGTCAATCTTCTTTGACTCCGCCTTGGCAGCCACCCCTCCGGGGGTGTGTGATGTGGAGGAGAGGTGACTGTTGGCGAAGGTGTCGACACATGTGGCATCCCAAACGAGGCACCGTCATTGGGTCCACGGGATTAGGGTCATTCCATCCGGTCTCTTCCCGTCTGTCCGAAACATCCCGGATAGCTCAAGGTCAGCGGGAACGTCGATGGAAGTGCATGCTCTCTTGATGATGTCATTGAGGGCCGAGTGTCGAGAAAATCGGCCGGCACTCCGCTGGCAATTAAGGCCATGGGTTTCCAGGTCATCTACGGGCTGACCACAACGACAGATATGGGGGTGGCAGAGGGGCGTACCCAGGCGAAGTCCAACTGCAATCCGGTGTGAGTAGTCGTCCAACATCGTTCCGAGGGGGGGGGGGCTGGGAAGAGCGTTGAGCAACTCCCCTGCCTCACTTCTCGCTCCTGCCAGGAGGCGGGCCTTGTCTCGTGGGGTCATTGCTGCATCGAGGATGGCAGCCGACTGGATCTCCAAAATAGGCTCCTTCTAGTCCCGTTGTTTATGGGAGATCATCTGCTCCACCAATTCCTCCGTGCTCAAGACCGTCTCCTTTCCCTTCAGTATCCTGAAGCCAGGTAGGAGGGTGGCGATGGGCTCCACCCACTCTTTGTCCTCCGTTCCCGTCACCAACAACTCACATTTTTCGGGGTTGAGCCGCAGGCCCAACTCGGTCGACGCTCCTTGGACCCTCTGTAGGTCCTCTACGACAACTTGGCCTCGTCCACCCAATGTGCCGTCGTCCAGGTACCAAAGGTTTAGCAGGGACTGGAGTGATTCGACGAGGGGGTGAACTGCCAAGCAAAAGAGGGCTGGGGCTATGGGGTCCCCTTGTTGTAATCTCTGGGCCAGATGCAATGAAGCGGCGAGTTGCATGGACAACGGCTTACGTCCCACCCTGAGTACCGAATCCCAGTTGATGTGGGCGGAGGTTGGAGCCCACCTCCCCCAGTAGAGGCCAGAAGGCCAGTTTGGCTGCAAGCCGCCGGAGTGTATTGCCGACCACAATGGGGTGTACCCCGCCTCCCTTCTTGTCGAAGGCGATGAGTGTGGCTCCGAAGAGTATGGTGGTGACCTCCGCCGCGACTTCTCCTTTTAGGATGATGTTGACAATTCTGGTGACGGACAGCAGTATGTCCTCCCCCACCTGTCCCGTCGGTGAGGTCTTTGAAATGCTGGGGTCTGAGTCTATCTGGGCCGCACCCACTTCCTGTTGCAAAGCTTTGCATGGCCTTAGCCACCTGAGTGGAGTTGATCACCAGGCCCTCGAATGCTGTCACTGGGAATGTGGCCGTGTTGGGTAGAAGTGGGTGCTTCGCCTTGAACGCAGCTAAGGTCTGTGGTGAGAAGGGGGCTACTCCCTCCGACGATGCCATAATCCGAATGGCTTCCCTACTTTTGCCTCCACTTGACGTGCCAACTTGGAGGAAGGGTCAAGGTCTCGTTTCGATGGTGAGTGGTGGGCGGGGGGTTTGGGCTTCGGGTCCTCTGGCGTGTTCTGTGTTGTGGGCTGTGGTCCTCCACCGCCTCCCGATGACCAGTTAGCTAGATTGCTCCTGACCTTTGACGTCAGAAAGCGGTCTTGTGGGGAGTTGGGGTCGGCGGTGTGGTTGTCCAAAACCACGAGGGGGAAAGTGAGGAGGTCCTTCCACGCTTCCGGATTGTTGATCGCGGCACATTTGGAGAGAGTGTCCGCCAGCTCCCATGCCACAGGTATTCGTACGGATTGGGGTACCCGCTTGATAATCCTTGTTTTCCTCCTGAGGGCCTGGATCGACTGAAGGAGATTTAGGGATTGGGCTTCTGATGGGGCGGTTATGACGGGACCATGCGTCTTGTGGACTCTCTCCATGTGGACATTGAGTCCCTTCTGACCCTTGAAAAACTTTCCAGGGCACCGGGGGCACTCTGCGCTCCCTTGGCTTTGACTCTGACTCATTATCCTTGGTTTTCAATTATTGAGGAGAGGATGAACAAGAGAATTCTGTTCCACTTTGGACTCCCCAAACCTCTCAGAAAGCAATGATTTCCCGATGTGAGGTCATCATGTAATAAAAGAACATTCCATTAGGACAAATTTTGCATGGCGGGTTGGGTGATATAATTTCTTTTGTATTTCGATTGATCGGCCGTCAGTATTATTAATCAAAGAAATTCAACAATGACAATTTACACATTTTAATCATTGTTTTAAAAAGAAAGTTCCATGGTTTTATAATTTTAGGTCTATTCGGCCGTTTCACATATATCCGGCCTCTTCGGCCGTTTGTGATGATCCTAATATGTCCTAACGGTCATCAACTAAATTTCTAATTGTCGCCAAATATGCCCATACGATACGAAGACTACAACTCAAAACGCATGAAATAAATAGAATAAAAACAGGAGATGTTTGTTTCTCAATATCCAAAGTCTAAGTCTTAATGTCTTTATTTCCAAAGGTTCATGCTATGTCCTCTGGGAAGTGTGAGGGCCATAAAAATGCATGTCTGGTTTCGGGATCAAAAGGGTCGTGGGATCCGCCAACGTAAAGTGATACCAAAAACGACATTTTATTAATTACAATTTAAATTTACTTCTTGTTCGATGATTTTCTGCCACTTCTTCGGTCATCTCCTTCAGGTGAATGTTATGTGGTGCGGGAGCAGGATATCTTATTCCAGATCCTCGACTTGTCGATGGTCTCTGGGGGGGACAATCAATTGGCTTCATTCCGTCAATAAATCACTGCCTCTCACTAGAGGTTGCCTTACAGACAGAGTATACTACCGTTACAATAATATATTCTCGTTTCTTGGTTAAAATATCTAAAAATGTAAAATAGTCAAAACATATTTTGTTACATGCAGACGATTTAAAATGTTCACGTTATTATGGGGAGCCTTGCTCCTCATAAGGTTAATTCCCTGTAATTAACTGTACGAATAACTCCCAATAACACAATCTCGTAATTCGTACAAAGCGTTGTTATTTATTACTGCAGTCAAAGAGCAATAGTACAAATTGAAGTCCAAATCCCTCCTGTACACTTTACCCGGGTTCTGAACGGTGGGAAAAGTACCTTGATTTCCTGTATTCTTTCCCGGACCCGTGGATGGTGACCACATGTGGGGGTGTCACATTGCACTAATGCAAAGTACCCTTTTGGTTCATCACATCCTAACCTTTCTTGCTAAAGAAAAAGTTGCCAACTTTTTCGCAAAATTAAAACGTACGGTTATTAAAACGTTAAAATCTGAAGCGTTATTGAAAGCAAAGTGAGCGATGTCGTTATTGTTGAAGTCCTGCAATCCTTATTTTATCCATCCTGGATGGATCAGGGAAAACTCTAATTCGGACGCCATCAGAGAAAACCTGACTATGTGCACACCGGCACCTAAAGCCTATGAATATGTACTTCTGCAAAATCAGCTCACAATGAACAAATACGACATCAATTTAAACATATGGGTCTTGAAACTTTAAGTGAACAAGACACACAGGTCTTCGCATTTCCGTCACCGCGGTGTTAGCCTTTTTTGCTATTGTCACACTTCGCTACAGTCAACGAAACAAAATCAATTATGTACAAATTAATCAACACATTAGTAGCATAGGGAATCAACTCAAGACACGCAGGTATTCACTTGTCACCTCGTTGTCAGCTGTTCGCGTAATGTCCACTCAATTGTTCGAATATTGGTCACCAAATACAATTCACCTAACTCAATTGTCCGCTCAATTGTTCGCATTTTTTTGTCCACCAAATTCTACTCACAAAATTCAATTGTCCACTTTCACGAAGGTTCACCCTAAAAGTTCTCATATTATTTGTCGTTGGCTTCTAAATCTGAACCTGATGACGACGATGGGGATGACGAGGATGATGAACCGCTGTGCGGGGAAGTGGGGAGGATATTAAAGGCTGAACCATGGGGGGAGTGCTGTGTCTAAATTCGACAGGACCATGGTCATTGGAGCGATGATCCTCCTTCGTGTGTTCCACCATGTCCCTTTGTGACATAAACGTCTCCTTGCAGCCGGTAATTGGTTTACCATTATACCAGCCAAAATGATGAGATTTTCCGCTGTCCCAGTTGCTTCCGCTGTCGTTTCCCAACCAGCACGAAATATTTTCGTCCACTCCTTCCAGAGAACCTTTCTTAGCCATCCCGAACTCTCCCAATCTTTTCAACCTCCCCGAGCTATTGTTCTCAATCCTGAGTGATGGGCCCGCATACGTCATCTTAATGGTTTGAACTATCCTGAGCGTCAGCTGGACGGTCGACCTGAGGCGTCCCTGGGGTCAAGGTCGAAATCAATCTCTCGAAATCGATCCCGAAACCAAATCAATCTCGATCCAAACATCTGTCAAACTCACAAAGACTCATAACACGGTAAACCTTTATTTGACGTAAGGTGAAAAACCCCATAAGTTAACGTGTTTCTCTCACACACGCAAAAATATAAATATATAAAACAGCTATTTAACTGAATTGCCGTTTGATTCAACTACTTTGCTGGCCTTATGGCTTTAGTCTGCATGACTGAAAACTCCCGCTATATTCCTTACATACTGGTATTCTCGTCTCGGTCCGATGACGTAGATTGTGCATACGTCTTCTCGAGCTAATTCTCTGAATATTGAAATTCCGCAAACTTGTTAAACTCCTTTTATCGGTTCCTGCGCCAGTTCAACTTGGACGTTCCATGTCTATTATCATCACGCATCACCGTCATTTTGATTGAACAGCAATCTCCGAAAATTATCTCGCTCAACGTTCCAGCATTGCTTTTATATATATATATATATTCTTTTCAGAGTCAACTGTATCATTTATTCGTTCGTCTTCCAATTCGATAACACTATTGGCGCGCTAAGCCATCAAGTCATTAATCTCACTGTCATCACGCTCGTCTTCGTTCAAGAATTTGGTGAGCCCAAATAATACTATAATTCGGTACAATCCAATAGTACAGTAGTACAGTAAGTTCGGGCAAACAATGGAACGGATCGGCAACACGAATTGTTATGCGAATATGACGCCCCGTGGCTAGACTAAATAAGGTCAACACAAAGACGGTTATAGTTTCCGGGGCAACCTTCTATCAAAGAACTACCAGCTATATAACCTTTTTATATAACGGCCAAGATTTTACAGACGCAGACATATAATTGCGTTCGTCCCAGGTTCGTCATACGAAACGAGTGCGTAGCGACTGCGATGTCAGCGTGATTTGGTGATGCCGCGTTTGTCGGTTAGCGATATTCGCATGTCGCTTATGAATATTCAAAGGAGTTGAGACTAGCAAGCTGCGGACAGAATACTTTAAAAAGTTTGGAAGATACATTGAACCAGAAATGAATTCTGGAAGTACGGATGACACACGGGTCATCTTGCTTTTGGACATTGATAGTTTTGAGGGCCACTTTATCAGAAATTGATATCGTTTTGTCTATTTTAGTGCCCCTGTGGCTCTCTATGAAAAGTGTCTCAGCTAAAGGTTCCACTTAGACCTCTCAAATATCAATCATCAAATCGAAATTTACAACTAAGAATTTTGTTGTCACTTCTTTGGGGCCATCCACTCAAGTAACACTTCATTACAAGCTCAACTTCTTGTTCGTGTATCCACTTCTCGATCCACTGCTTACAATGAGCGGGGAATTAAAATAACAAAAATGACAACCGATTGGCTGAGCGAAATCAAATGTTGACTTCGATAGAAACCTGGATTTTAGCAAACAAATCAACAAAAACATTGTTGAATTGAAATGTAACATTGTAATGTTGAACATTTGATTTTCGAGGGATCGAGTTAGCAAATGTCGTCCCTCATACCAACAGTGACTTGAAAAACTTTGAATTGTTCGCTGAGATTAGCGATTGCGGCATCACTGGGTGGCTTTTAAACATTCCTCACTATTCTATAGGGGATGCCATGCAGCTTAACTGCGTCTAACCGCTACTCTGCAAATTGGCTAGGAAGTAGTATTTCAATACCATGTTGAAATACAGTTTTATCGACCCTGTAAAGATGAAGATAACTGTTAGCCTGGAATGTTTTGCAATCCCGACAATAAAGCATTTGAATTCCGAAAACATCATTATAGATACGACAGAATATTCGAAATGAAACGAACCCTACCTATAATTCAAATGCTAGTTACAACTAAACGACCCAAGCTAGTGCAATGTGTCCATTGCGGGGAACTACCTGCCTGGAAGCAATTATGAGCAAGTGCTCGTTACAACTAAACGACCAAAGCTAATGCAATATGTCCATTGCGGGGAGCTATCTGCCCGCAAGCAATTATGAGCAAGATTATAAACGAAGGGGAAAACAGACCAAAAAATTGTGTCTCTTTATCACTCAGTTGAGGTTTGGATTTGGAAGAATACACTTTGTTTTTGCCTGAATAAATATCACGCTTTGTCATGTGTGTAAAACAACAATATATTCAACTGTTCAATTATTGCATACTGACTACAATTTACCGGAACTTTATGGTTTACCAGCTTCCCCTAAATCCCTAGACTACATCAGTTGGTAAACTATCTTGCGCCTTGCGCCTATCTTGCGCCTTAATGTCTCGGAGTGTCACGTAATTCCCTATCTCAACTCATGTGTGTGCATTGTAGGATTAACGCATCTTTTCCACATTTCAGAAACAGATATAATTTTGTAACGTTATGGTATAAGTCCTAAAAATTAATTTGCTGTTCATGGAGGTAGAGGTCAAAACTCCAACTCGGACACCCTTGGAAACGAACCTTTCTAGCATACGCCGATGCTCCTGACTTCTAAGATGACACGTAGGATATTGTACAATGACGTTTGAACATACACTAATCGGCTTTTGACAACCATTGGCGGCAATTCAGAGATACACTATAATTTCAACATTTCGCCACAGAGTAAATCATGCGTGTTCTCCATGATGCTGTCGTGTTACTTAAATGCTTGTGACTATAATATAACTCATTTCGTTTCTTTGTTTGCTGCCACGGGAATGCATACTCAAAATTTTATTTGAACAATTTTCACATTGCCTGTTTTGGAGTGAATAGACGTGTGTCGCGCAGTCTTTTCAACTCGAACATTTGCTGTGGCTCCATTTTGATTTCGTTCTTTGCTAACTTCCCCAAGTCATTCATAGACGAGGCCAATAAAACTAGGGCAATAGCTCTTATGATTGAGGTTTACATCTAACAATGGAGTCCCGCCACATGTGCAGCGGGGATTGGGCGGAGACCATTACGGGGCGGAGGTCCATGGTCTAGAATGGTACTGTGCAAAACTTTACGCCTGCAATATGAAAACCCGAATTTACAGTATGTCAAAAAAGTTAGTCCCCACCCACTATGTGGAAATTCAAAGTGTGATAACTTTGCAACCAAACCGAATTTAGCATAGCGGTTTTCAAGGTTTTCTTCCAAAAATATTAGGGTTAAATAATTGGAAGTGTAATCGTAATTTTTTTTACAACTTTTTGTGAGAAAAAATTAAGCGCGAAAAAAGACCAGTTTCAAGGTCAAAAAAGTTAGTCCTCAGTTGAGAATTTTTGTTTATAATAAAATTTAAACACATCTTTTGTTAGTTTTAATACTTTGTCGATCCCCCCTTACTTAAAATAAATGCTTCCAATCGCTTTTTGACGGAGTTCACAAGGTTACTTGTGACTTCCGGTCCAATTTTAGGCTAGTTTTCTACAATTCGAGATTTCCGCATGGAATTACTAGAAATTGGAGCTTTTCGTATTGTCCGATCCAAATGTTCCCAAAATGGTGCTCTTGGATTAAAATCCAGTGATTGTGGAGGCCATTTGAGCAAGTTGGCTTGGTTTTTTTGAAAAATTCTGTGTTTAACTTCGCATCGTGTTTAGGGTCGCAGTCCTATTGGATGACAAATCGTCGTCGTAACCTCAATGTTTGGGCTGACTTTTTTAAATTTCGATTCTATATGTCTTGATAACTGTTCTGATTCAGTATTCCAACAAAGAATTCGAGATTTCCAACCCCAACCGAAGACATTGACCCCAGTTCATCACCAAGCCACAACCATGCTTCACAGTTACATTCAAGTTATTCGGTTTCAGAGCTTCCTTTGGTTTCCGCCACACTCTTTT
>JAAXYW010002722.1:0-14099 GCA_036851895.1 Orthonychiurus folsomi | reverse complement strand
AAAATTATTTCATTCTTTTCATCGGGCATGGCCCCCTTCCGCCTTGGAAGCATTCTTTTCCAAATGATATATTTATTTTAATATTATGAGTACGCTTTTGAAGTTGCATTATTGCACCGAGCTCTAGCTTCACATTAGACAAGAGCTCTGCTGGTATTATAGAGCTAGAGGCTTCGCACGAATCCCCGCATACAGTAGCTTAGGTTGACGAGCAAGTTATTGTATGAAGCAGAAGCTCCGAAAACAAACACTAGCTCATGAAACTAAACTTTCGAAACAACATTTCTAACAGGATTTTTTATTTTCAAGAAAATTTTGGCAGCATCTCCCGATGTAATTAAACTCGTACCCGGATTACGAGCCTGTCACTCAAGACAGTGCCCCTCACCCTGAATACGAAGGTCTTCCAAAGCTGAGCACCTAGGTGTCCAACCGAGGAAGATTCAAAAGTTTAGTGTTTCTTATGGGATGACTCACCTGCGGGACGTTGAATTTACCTTATCATGTCTACCAGAGCCCCACATTACCTCCATCATCTCAACACTGAGCAATGTATACCAATCTATATGGGGCAAGTACTAGTGAAATTTTGCTTTTACAGCATCAAATGTATACTTCTTTATCTGAATTAGCATGAAAATCATACAATGCATGTACTGTTTGATTATATTTAATCTAATTTAATTGCTTTCCAAATAGCAGCATACGACCAAGTGGGACTGAATCCTGCATTGCATGCGCTCTATGCATACAAGTTCACCCATCTGGCGGAACTGCAGCTACACAACGAAGGAGGAAAGGGAAAAGGCACACCCTTCAAATAAATTTCATTTCAAATTGAGATAAACACAAATTGGAGAGTGCTAAAACTATATTAGATAATTAACTTTCATTACACATCAAGCTGATGTAAGGCAGTCGGTCTCCGCGACCCAAGTTTGTAAATATGGAAGCCAAACAACCAGAACTTGATGAGTCTTCGGTAGTTGTAAAAGTATTCCGTTTACTTGATAGTTTATTCCATTATTGCAAATTCCAGCTAGTCATTCAGAACAGAATCCAATCTCAGTTTGATTTTCAAAAACGGCTGGTCAATGTTTTTAGCTTAGGAGACAAATCAATTGGCAAACATTAGTAATACATGTTCTGCGAAATAAATTAGATTTGGAAATGAGCATTAACCCGCGTTTAATAGTAGTTCACACTGTGTACGCCTGTATGCCTGCCATAAGCGCAGTGCTCGATGTTGCTTGATTTAAGCATCAGCCAGTACACCGCGATTTCAATAACATAACTAAGGGACAGTGCGGATCCTTTTATTGGATTGCAATTGTAACTGCAATCCATAAATCGAAATTCTAATCCTGGGAACTCCTCGGGAGGCAAGACCAAAAGGGTTGAATTGGATTTAGTAACATGACGGAAGTCAATTATGATTTTAATTTTGGGTTATTAGTCTTGCTAGTCAGAACCTTCGCCGACGCTGAGCCAGCGAGCGACGCCAAATCAGTTTAATCCTGATCCGTCAGCCCAAAGTCGAGCCCCGCCAACGAGTCCCATATGCCGCTTCATTTTGACAGGAAGTCTGGAAAAAGAGTCGTCCATGTAAGCCCTAACCTTGACCTTTTCTCACAAGCCGTTTATAAATGCCTGTCTCACACTACAGGGAGGCTAATATGTATGTACCCATTGTCTCGTGCTAAATACATGCAGCTAGGGGTACATACATATTAGCCACCCTGTACATGCCAGTAACAAACGCAGGCATTGCGGAAATTTGAAATTTTACGTCCAGCATGATTCAAAGGTGCCTGCTTGGTTTGGCCGCGAGTAGTCAGCATGTACTATTTTTAAATATGTAAATTTATAAGTATAACAAAGTACAAATACGGATACGGATGCAAGAGTTAAGCCTTCCGTGCAGATTCCAGAAGGCACCGTATTTTCATTTCATAGAAGTTGCAACTGCTTTAATTGTTTCTGTAAATCCGGCGCGCAGTCAAAGTGTCTAATCAAGTATCAAGTGAAGCATCAGAATTGGTTGCAAGCCTTGACGACAGTGGTTCTCTCTGAGACTTCCCTTCGACTTTTCTTTCAAAAATTCTACTAGTCCACTGGTCACCAGGTTATCTTTATGGCAAACGTTTTTGTGAATTAATCACTTGCACTATTTTTGCAGTCGGACCATCTTTTGCGCCATCCGCTGCTCTCAAGGGTTCTGGGCCTGAGCACACTTCATCAAGGCGATGACAACGGCCAATACGGCAACCCAGTACTCATTAATTTGTAGATTTTATATTTGAAATATGTACTAAAATAAAAATAAAGCAAATAAATATTGCCTGGAAAGCCCTTTTGAAATTTTAAACACAAAAAGCGAAATTTTTAATTACAGTAAAGCAAGTAGTAACTCTAAAATGTTTGGAAAATCCAGATTTTCGTAAGTTCTACATGTATTCATTTTGAGGATTAATTAACTTCGGGATTTGACTTCTGACAACGTACTTTCAATAGTTGACGAAACATGCATAAAGGTATAATAACACTCCAGAATGAGAGATATATATGTCTTCCCAGTTATTAGTTATGCCTTTAAGCAATACAGTTCATGTTATAAAAGTGTTTAAAATTTCATCACACTTTCAATATCAAATCCAGTACTAAAATAATGTATCTTAGCACTAACAACGACCGGCACCCCCTTGTAGAACCCACTCGAGATTACATTGTGCAAGCTATAACCTCTACGAACAAACAACAGGTCACATGCTCGAAGTCGCATGGCAGGGCACAAATCATTGCATCCATCGCCAGCATAGAACACCGTGGAAAATGACCCATGTTCAGCAATGTACTTTGCTAGAGCTCTTCCCTTACAAATACACCTTGAACATAGCCGACACACAGTTTGATTTTCATATGCCGCAAATGCCAATCTCGGCTCCGGAGTTTCAACTCGTACTGCCAGATTCGAAATGATTTTGTGTGGAAGAACCGCAGGCTCCAAACTTCGAAGGTAATGCTCAACAAACAGCGTATTGCATCCAGAGATTACAATGAAGTGAGTGTTAGGCTTCGCAGCCGTAGCCTGCATTATCTGGTGAAGCAATTGTTTCATTCCTGGCAAAAGTAAAACAATTCCAAATTATTTTACAAAATTTTGTTTTCTATCTCAATGATGGAATTACCTGGAAGGATAGGCGTCTGTTTCAAACTTTCCAGAATTTCTTCCAAAGAAATCCGTTCCTCTAGAATGATGTGATCCATTAGCCGTTGAAAGTAAGCCATTTGATTACCCGTGTAGTATTCATGAAGAATATGATCCGGTGTAGGTCTCCCCTCCCTCAAATCCGAAATGGCAACGTGCGAATCGTGATGAATTATAGTTCGATCGAAGTCAAACACGTATAATCGTCGACGATCGCGGCCGGTCGGCTCGGGGTCAAAAATCTGATCAAACCACAACACATGAAGGGATTTAACATTTTCAAATAAATTTGAGCTGTGACCAGTTGCAGTTTAATGAGCTTACACTTTCCACACGGCTGCGAATGAAGGAGATAAATCTTTGTACCAATCCCATTACATTGTTAATACGGTTCCCGGAACTCATGGTTTCAACAAGTGTAATAAGTCCAACAACCCTTTTATAAGGCAGAAAGTTCACAAATTTAACCGCAGCAGGCACGATCTAAATGAAACTAATTATTAAAAATTATGCTTTGAAGGTTAGTAAATTATAATAAAACCTGAGTAACGTAAGAGAACGGGTGTATTGGAAAGACTGGTGATGGTTGAAGTTGGCGTGGCGTGTTGGCTACTAGCCATAATGTCGGAGACGAATATCTTATTGACTGTAATTGTTTAAATAATATTTGCTGGATACATTACACTACTCCTTTCCGGGTATGAATGCAAGGTGAAGCAAACCATAGGCAATTGAAAGTTGATAGTATATTCTTTGAAAGCATGTTACTAAAATTTTATACTGCAATGAAGTTCATTGAATGAACCACTGGATTTTTTAATCAGTTGCTTAATTCTACTTAACTACTGTTTTTATTACTTAATGTTGCTTACCCGGGCCAGATTATGTTGCGAGTTTATGATTCGGCTTTGTTCATTCAAAACAGTCTGGTAACTTTAACCGTACTGGCTACTCCCTCCCAATCTTCCAATTTGCTTCTTACTTACGGACAAATTATTTGCCAGCCACATCGGAACTATTAAATGCATATTAAGCTGGTTTAGTTCTCCTAGTTTATAATTGAAATCACAACAAACTGTCAAGCATCAGTTCCATAATTTATTAGCACTACTGTTGGTCTGCAATCTAGGCAAATAGGCCCAAAGCAAGCTACAAGTGATTTGACTCTACATATAAATGCCTTCATTCCGTATTACTTTCTACGTTTCGAAGACGCCAAACTATCAAATGCCTCAAATATTGGCTTCGTCCGTTCCTGATATTTCATCCACAGAACCCAGTAAAGCATGTAAACGTTGAGCATAGAGTCAAAGAAGCTGTATGTGGTCACTATTTTATTCCGCTCCGCGTAAATGTCAAAGGAGGAATTTGTTCCAAACAGGCTGCCCTTGGTAACCACGATAAAGGGAGACTGATCCGGAATATGGTCACTAGCATTTTGCTTCTAGACAAAAAAATTGTTGATAAAGTTAGTTTCATTGAATTTGGAAATATTGGTAACAAAACCATTCATCAAAATGATATATCACCACCGGTGTTGCGTGGATGTTGATTAGGAAGGTATCTCATTTACTAAGTTAAACTTACTTCAGAAGAATGTACATAGAGAGTTCCTTGGTCAAAATGACCGATTTCTTTTACGCAAAAAAGCACCATGCATACGTTCCTTTTCAGGCCTGTAATTACACCAAGTTAAGTATTAACTTTTCACCAACTTCAGAAAATTCAAATTATTTCAACTAAACAGTTTAATGTTTTTACCTTTTCTTTTCGGGTCATGTGATGGCGAGTTTTCTGACCTCTCCCATTCTTCCCACGCTAGTCGTGCCAGCGAGCTTTCCAATGCTAATCGTTGAGATTTTTTTTCTTTCCTCATTATCACTCTAAAGGTGGAACGAAGATTACGAATCAGCACTGTTATTCCTCGTTTGCGAAGTTGACAGAATTCTTGGCGAATCTAAAGTGTATAAAGTTCATACATATACATATACAAAAAAGGGTATACATAAAAGTAAATCAACGCATTCCAGATTTAGGAACTATGCCAACACTTGCATTTACCAAGTCTGGCAGCTTCAATGCCGGAAAATCTCTGAGAATCCTCTTGACCGGTGCTTCTTGTTCAATTAATTGGCGGCGAATATCGTACGAGTCTTTCATAAGTTTTTTCAATTCGTTCATGTCTGGATCGTCTGAAGTCATCTCCTTTCTCATGGCAATGCGATAATTTCTCCTCCCCTTGGTTTCGACTTTCAGTGAAGGCCTGACAGCGCTGTTCTGTTTAACAGGTAAGTTGACGTGTTCAGGTTTATAAGTTCTTCGAAATACTACCATGGATCCATCCTTCGAGGTTTTGATTTCAGATTTTATATATGGCCTGTCTGTTTTGATCTCCATGTGAGTTTCTTCTGCCGTAGTGTCTCCACTGAAATTACTGCTAGGAAAGTGGACAATCTCCTCATTTTTCTCAACATTCATTTCCTCAGCAGGGCGCAAGTGCTTGACAGTGACAAGGGAAACTTTGTCCTTGACGAGGTTAACGGTTGCGGGCTCTACATTGTCAAATATGACAGGAACAATATTTTCTTTTGCAAGAGGCTCACTGCCAATTAAAATGTCTTCCACATGTAATATGTTGGAAATTTCCGTGCCACTACCATCAACTGGGGTATCTCCATAAATTACTGCTGGAGTATTTTCTTCAATAATTTCCATTGGAGTCTTTTCTTCATCAATTCCTGTTGAAATCTTTTCTTCATCAATTTCGGTTCGAGCCTTCTCTTCATCAATTCCTGTTGAAATCTTTTCTTCATCAATTTCGGTTCGAGCCCTTTCTTCATCAATTCCTGTTGAAATCTTTTCTTCATCAATTTCGGTTCGAGCCTTTTCTTCATCAATTCCTGTTGAAATCTTTTCATCAATTTCGGTTCGAGCCTTCTCTTCATCAATTCCTGTTGAAATCTTTTCTTCATCAATTTCGGTTCGAGCCTTTTCTTCATCAATTCCTGTTGAAATCTTTTCTTCATCAATTTCGGTTCGAGCCTTTTCTTCATCAATTCCTGTTGAAATCTTTTCTTCATCAATTATTTCGGTTCGAGCCTTCTCTTCATCAATTCCCGTTGAAATCTTTTCTTCATCAATTTCGGTTCGAGCCTTTTCTTCATCGATTCCTGTTGAAATCGTTTCTTCATCGATTTCGGTTCGAGCCTTTTCTTCATCAATTCCTGTTGAAATCTTTTCTTCATCGATTTCGGTTCGAGCCTTTTCTTCATCAATTCCTGTTGAAATCTTCTCTTCATCAATTTCGGTTCGAACCTTTTCTTCATCAATTTCTGTTGAAATCTTTTCTTCATCAATTTCGGTTCGAGCCGTCTCTTCCTCAATTCCTGTTGAAATCTTTTCTTCATCAATTTCGGTTCGAGCCTTCTCTTCCTCAATTCCTGTTGAAATCTTTTCTTCATCAATTTCGGTTCGAGCCTTTTCTTCCTCAATTCCTGTTGAAATCTTTTCTTCCTCAGTGGCCCCTGGAATCACTTCGGCAATACCACCAGAAGTTTCTGTGTCTTCCGCCTCCATGTAAAGTGGGACAAAATCGATAAAATGAGGTTCATCCGGTTGACAATCTTCAACTTGCGACTATAAGTTAAAATATATAATATCTATTAAAGAAACTGTTTAAAACAAATGAGTTTAAAATTATGTAACTGTAACTACTAATGCTAACCTCAACCACAGGGTTATTAGTAGCGGCACTTCTGTCAGGATTTCCGGCCGGTTTATTTTCAATAGTAATTCCTAACGATGCTTCGACCTCATTGCACAATTCTTTAAAAAAAGATTCACCTTCGTCTGGTTCGACTAAGCTAAACCCCGGACCAAGAATTTCAACCATTTCTGCAGGGCTGGCTATTAAAGCCATAACTTCTCCATTTTTAAATTCTAATTTAACGGTTTCTTGAACTGTAATTTTCCCCTTGTTGTGACTTTTGTGAAGCTTCGGCCGTGAGGAGGAAGTTGACGTATGGGCTTGAGGCATACTCCGCTTCATTTTGGAAGCTCTACTTCAAATTTTTAAAAACAATCCTCAACTAACTAACCGTGCCCTGCCAAAGCCAAACTGGGATTGCCAAAACTTTTTTCTAAGCCTGAAAACGAACTGACTGAGCACGCCGCAATGTCCTCTAGTCCTTCCTCCGACCCGACACCCAACTTCCTACCCGACACACCCGACGAATGTGAGTTGAGGTACTTTTAACCCGACAAAAAACAATCCGGCAAAACTACACGTGCTGTCGGGTCGAGTCGTGTCGGATGGATGATGGATGGACGGAGTCAGCTCGTCAACATCGAGTGTCGGGACAAAAACACCGGCACGCCCGGCACCTAAAAAATTGTCGGGTCGAAAGACGTTGCCTACAATACCTGTGAGATGCTATAACTGACAATTACCTTTTCAACTTGAAATCGCGCGCCCTAAGACTCGATGTGTGTTCTCCATGACAAGTCGAAGTTGCATAGATGAAATTTGGAATTGGTAGTTTAGAATTTTATATTACACAACTGACTCACAGGAGTTTCTTGATAACGCGGACGCGGGGCAATAAATATTCCGTATCTTTTTAGACATTTATAAGTAGAATAGAACACCACGAAGGGAAAACCTATAACAATTAGATGCAAGGGAAGCAGAATTATGATATGACTTGATAATCATAATCGGGTTTCATTTTAAAACCTAATTATACATTTCTACATGATAGGAGTTCATTCGTTCATACAAACATAACCATTAATGGTTATGTATTTTGGTGCGTGTGTGTGGAGTTGAAACAGCCTTAAGCACGACCTGATTGGTAATAAACATTATTAGATGTACTGTACAATGAAAGTGGGTGTACTCGTTGCACAGATTAGCTTTATTTGATTATTTGATTTTGTTTGTTTTCATAATCCCATTATAAATCCAGTCAACAAATTTCCAATGGACAAATCAAACAGTGTTGCGGAGCCAGGCATTTCCCAGCGCAATTTGATAACGCATCGTCTGAATGTCTTTTTTTCGTTGTTGGCGTTTCTTCAAAATCATACCACCAATGCCCAATGCTGCCAAAATTCCGATTACAACAAAGACGCCATGTAAGGAATCCGACATTTTGAACTAAACCTATCAAGCAAATTGGAATTCTAAAGTATGTTACTACAAACAAGCCAGAATGGTCGTACAAATAATGATTATTTTGTATATGTTTTCAGTTATTTTTGATTACAATGTGGATGGATTTCAGGATCAGCTGTGTTGTCCACGTTAACTTGAAGACTACTGATGATTAATAAAAAACAGTCAACCGTCCTGGTCTGGTCAGATGTCGTCAGACAATCAAATGTACCCAACAGTCAACACATTCGTCACACTATTATATAGCAGTCAGGGTCAAACGTAAAGTTGTCAACCACAGTTGGGCTGTAAGCACAAACATGGCACAGAGATACATATTATGTTTGAATAAAAGGCTCTGGCTTATTAAATCGGCCCGATTGTGTTAACTAAACTTTCCAGCTTGACCAAATGTGCTATGAGCCATCGGCAATTAAAAAGTGTTCTAGCTTTCTCTTGTCAAACAATAAAACACAATACCTATGAATCATGTGGACCCCATACGAAAATTGGGTCTTTTTTGTTCTCTTTTTTTCAAAATTCAACATTCACTAACAAAATACAAGTCATTACGAGAAATTGCTTTGATTCGTTCGTGAATTTTTGGTTATTTTCCGGAAATAGCAATAACTACTGCATTATTGTGTAAACGTGATAGTATTCAACCAGGAACTTGCTAAGCATATCTAGCAAAACTCAAAAAAGCAATGGTCACTTGCAATGACTGCATGGCGCGTTCTCTTTATCAAAAATTATATTGTGCCTGACTGCCTAGCACAAACAGATTTTGTTCTTTGCTGCATAATAATCTAGGACAAATCTTACCAAATTAGATACCGTAAATGTCCCAATAAACACCCGAGCGTTTTTTTAAATGGTAGACCCGGCGCTAATTAGGACTTCGGCGCTCATGTAGACCCGGTGTTTAACAAATAAATTTCAATATTATAGGTGTGAATAACAACATCAAGTTTATTTCCAGCGTGAAAGTTCAATAAGGAAATAGAATTAATCCCTGTCGCTAATATAATCCGGCAGGTCAGAAACGTCGAACTCATCAACACTAATTAAGTAACAGAAGGTTTCTCCATCCCCTTGTGATCCACTTTAAATTTCCGTGCAGCTGCCCCAATTTCAACGCAATTGTTTAAGATCGTTTTTGGAGGACTTTTGAGACACTCTTGAGACATCCTAGTAGAGGAGAATGTAAACAAACGAACCACCGACGATTGTAATAAAAAAAAATCAAAATATCCGCGCAATAGACAAGCACACAGAAATCCGGCGTTCTTTGAGACCCGGCGTTTATTTCTAAAAAGAAGCGTTTGACCCGGGGATCATTAGAGCACCGGCGTTTATTGGGGCACTAGCGCGTCTGCCCGCTTCGCGGGCAGACTTGCGTGCGGTACCTATTTTAAATTGTGTGCGAAAACACAACTACAATCACACAAAAGCACAAAGTCGCATCGCAAGCCTACTAAGTGGGGAAATATCAAATTATCTCCAATTCCACTCTACTCTTGAGGCCGGCCGGCTTGCTCCCACATGTATCTCCCAACCCCACCGACCGCCTGGCTTGCTCCCACATCTATCCCCCAACCCCACCGGCCGGCCGGCTTGCTCCCATCTCTATCCCCCAACCGACCGGCCTGCTTGCTCCCACCTCTATCCCGCAACCCCACCGACCGGTCGGCTTTCTCCCACCTCTATTCCCCTACCCCACCGACCGGCCGGCTTGCTCCCAACTCTATTTCCCAACCTCACAGACCGGCCGGCTTGCTGCCACCTCTATTTCCCAACCTCACAGACCGGCCGGCTTGCTCCCACCTCTATCCACCAACCCAGCCTCACCTACCGGCCGGCTTGCTCTCACCTCTATCCACCAACCCAGCTCCACCGGCCGGCTTGCTCCCACCTCTATCCACCAACCCAGCCCCACCGGTCCTTTGACTAAGTTCAATGCCCTAACTCGAATGTCAAAGGTCGGGTCAACTTGTGACCTCACAAATATTCCTCAGCATAACCTCCCGAGAACAATAACGTCACATGCCATGGTTCTCTTAAATTTTAGCTAAGGTCAATCCCCTAACTCGGAGGTCAAAGGTCAAGTCAACTTGTGACCCATCCCACGGAATGCCCACTAACCTCCTAAACATTTCAAGCTATCAACCTTCAAAATCGGTTCAGTGGTTTCGGAGGAGATAGAAGACACGCAGACACGCACACACACAAACATTCCACTTTAGTATGTGTATGATTTGCGGTAACTGCGTGTTTTGCATGTCGCATTCCATTATTAATTTGAGTGCCTGCTTTAGGCTAAAAGCAATATACAGTATACACGGCTAAATTAACTGTATCTGATTTTGTGAGCAAATCAGACCATTTTGTGAGCAAATCAGACGATTTTGTGTGTGGTGGTGGTGTTCTGAGTCAATTCAACTGTGCTATTAATTTCGAAAATATGAAAGTTTTATTGAAATTAGCATAATTTGGAGTGAAGTATGAAGTCATCTGATATAGATTTCAAAGTAAATGTATTTTCTAGAGAAACTGGATTCACATGAGGCTGGACTAATAAATGTGTTAGTGCATGTTATATGCAATTAAATGGATGGTAAATAAAGGGCTGGGTGGGGTATCAAACCGTCAAGTAGGACACTATATTCAGTTTACAACATTTTATTATTATTAATACAATGAATGATTCCTCAGCTTTGATTTGACATCTGTTCTTTTGTTATTTACAATCTTCTAATTGTCAGTAATGTGTCCATAACATTTAAGTGCACGTAAAATATCGTATCCTGTATCAAAGAACACAATGTCTGATTTTATAATAACTGGCAATTCCTTGTAAGTTCCTCGCCGGATTACTCTATCCAAGCCGAAGTCATTACGCACAAACAGAACATCAGAATTCCGGAGTCTGGTTGCTGCGCAAACGTCATTCTTTCCATCTCCAGCGTAAAAGGTTTTCTGGAAAGGTCCATGCTCTTCCATATATTTTTGGATGGCGCTACCCTTGCATATACTAGGGTTGCACCATTGACATTCCAGTTGTGGTTCGGGCTCGTATGCCTTGAACTTCAATCGTGGTTCCGGATCTTCAAGTCTGGTGGCTCTATTTGAAATGATTTCATCGGGGATAATTGACGGAACTGTATTTTTCAAGAAATAATCAATGAAATAGTCGTTGCAACCGGAAACAATTATAAACTTTGACGCAGGGTTCCGTGCTTTGACCTTCATAACATTTTCTAGCAGATCCTTCATTCCTGGAAGAGAAACAATAAGATTATCCGTAGTCCGTATGAGATTCTCTGTCGTCAAATAGTAAATAAGACTCGGAGTACCCGGCAGCATTTTGCAGCGCATTAGGTTTTCAAGAATATCTTCCAGCTTCACGCCGTCAATCAGAATAATGTAGTCCATAAAAGTCTGAAAATAAGTCGCCCAATTTTTCCGGTCATTAGTAGGAAGGATACGTGTGTCATGTCCTCTCGCTTTTGAAATGGCCACTCCAGAATCGTCCTGAAGAATCGTTTTGTCAAAATCCAAGGCGTAGAGTGTCTTCCGCATGACTTTCTCAGTCACCTGCAATGTGAATCGTGTAGTATATAAATGTGGTGTAGGAATTGACTCTTAAAATGTATTGCTATTTGGTGGGCTTCATATGCAAATAACTATAACTATATGCCACGATTCAATTATTAAGCACAATTCGCACTAAAGACAAATAAATTCATAATCAAGAAGTAATTTGGATATTTACCTGTGCTGCATTAGCTGCCATCGCTATTAAGCTTCCACGGTCCTACCCTAATAATGATAAGACCAACCGCACTGGAAACCCAAAAGTTTGTAATCTAAATTTAGTTAAAATTATTTATCTCAGGATTCGCTTCTATCTAATGTGCAGCTACTGAAACTGATTATTGTTGCAAGTAATAGGGTCAATTATGTTTGAATTGGCTGCCCAGCTTCCAACCCGGATGTAGAGCTTATATTCACCGGTCATAAACATACATAGGACATAGGTCATAATACGTTAGAAAAACATTTTAAAAATAACTTCCGGGAGGTGTGGAAGGTGTGCACAAGCTATACCACTCAAATATTCAGCTCAGCGTTAAATTCAAAATGATTATTAAATTGGAGGCAGGAGTTAAATATGTTAACAATAACTAACCGATATGCTGATATAAAAATGAAACAACCGTGAAAAAGTAAGACTGTTAGACAGATGTGTAATAGTACCTTCCAGGCACATTTGATGTTTGCCAGTCAGCAAAAAGCGTTGGTGGGGTCAAAGTTGCCAGTTGCTATTAGGTAAAGCCTCATATGCCTGTACATTCGTTTTTTAGCGTTGCAGTTTACTCTGCTATGGTGCGAGAGCGTTTCCTGTGTCCTAAAAATTGTTTGCATAAAAATATTAATTGTGCGGGACAGACGAAGAAGGGCGTATCTCAAACTAATTTTTCACTTTTTTAGTAGTAGTACATAGCAACCAAAAAAATTTGACAATAAAATTAGGTAATCGAGACAGCACTGTATTAAGCGCCATAAAGATTTCGGGAATTCACTGTACATTTCGCCATAAGGCATTTTGAGTTTTTCCATGCCAACCGTAATGTAATAATTCGATTTTGCTCGATTTGAACCGATTCCAAAAATGACTTCGACAAAAGTTTGTTTACAAATTCGTGTCAACAAGGGCAAACTCTAGTTACGCCCTTATTCGTCTGGCACGCATAATTTATTTAGCTGGAAAATGTGACATATTCACACTTCGCCAAACAATTTAGAAAAGCTTCTAACAAGGTAACATTGTGTAGTGCTACTCAAACTTAGAGGTCTCACTATACTAGTTACCTGCCTCCACTGACCAAAGTAAGATATCCGAAAACCGTTTTTTGTCTAATGCACCCTAGTACGTGTGAGAGGTCACGAAAGGTCGCGCCGATTTCATGAGAGCACAACAGGTAGGAGCCCTGTGCAACATCAATTTTTCCATGTTAAGGAGCACAGGATTTCTCGCTCTTTTCATTTTGTGTCGTTCCTTTCCTCCGTTCACTCACATCAGCAGCATAAACGCACGACGACGCGCCGCGACGACTGACTTGTCGGTGCAATTTTTTCTATGCATGTAATGTAAATGCCAAACTAAAATCAATGCTGCAAAGTTTCCCAGATTGACAAAGCAATATTCACATATCATACCCTAGCTCAATACCTTCATTATTGCGAAGAAATTTTTTTAAATCCAAGCAGTATTTTCATTACTATGAATTTTTAAAAATAAAATATATTAAATTTTTAATGTTGAATTATTCTGAAAATATTGGATGTATTTAAAAAAATTCTTCGGAATAATGAATGTATTGAGCTAGTGTATGATATGTGAATGTTGCTTTGTCAATCTGGGAAACTTTGCAGCATTGATTTTAGTTTGGCATTTACATTACATGCATAGAAAAAATTGCACAGACAAGTCAGTCGTCGCGTCGCGTCGTCGTGCGTTTATGCTGCTGGCGTGAGTGAACGGAGGAAAGGAACGACACAAAATGAAAAGAGGGTGAAATCCCGTGCTCCTTAACATGGAAAAATTGATGTTGCACAGGTCTCCTACCTGTGCTCTCATGAAATCGGCGCGACCTTTCGTGACCTCTCACACGTGCTAGGCTTCATTAGACAAAAAACGGTTTTCGGATATCTTACTTTGGTCAGTGGAGG
>JAAXYW010002721.1:0-14106 GCA_036851895.1 Orthonychiurus folsomi | reverse complement strand
AGTAAAAGTTTTCATTCAGATTGTCAATTATGTGATTCATCGGTACGAGGAGTACATCAGAGAGGCACTGAATTACAGTCGTGGCCAGATCAGTGCATTTGTGCTCCCGATCAGAAATAACTCCTGGAGGGATATGAAGACATTATCAAAATTTGATGACGCAAAGTTAGTCAAGATATATAATTGCGCGTTCGTTCACCGTTACCATTTTTCATTTTATTTTTGTAGAAATTGAGCAGGTTTTGAGTATCCGTTTTTCCATTGACAAGCAATGGGATTTCATGGATTGGAATCAAAATCGGCATTTGAAAATTTTCTAGATGCATTTCCAGTGATTTCTTTACGTTTGCGGCATCTTCGCTGGTAACGACAAACGCCAAGATTTTCTGCATATAAATTGTTCCCAAAAATATATAATAAAAATATCTCGACTAGCAATACCGTATAATGTTGTTTACTTGCCTGTTCTTGCGTTCCCGGCTCAAAACAAAGTACCACCGAATTATCAACTGTATCAATTTTATTCAAAGCCATTTCTATTTCCGATAAATCAACGCGGTGACCTCTGACTTTGATTTGATTTCCTCTTTCGTCCTTTGTAAAAGAGATTGAGCTGTCCATTCATTGATTGTGAAATTTGAACAAGGTCACCAGTACGAAATACACGAGTCTGTTTTCCTGTAGAATACAAGGGTTTGATACATATGTATGTATGCTATAACAGACCGTAGCAAAAAATACACTAAGAAATTACTTTCACTCAAATACGGGATACTTAAGAATTTATCCGACGTATCATGCCCAGCGTAGCCATCGGCTACCACTGTTCCTGCAACAAATAGTTCTCCGATTTCCCCATTCTTGACTTCCTCTAATGCTTCGCTTAAAATCCATATTTCAGAGTTTGTCAATTTCTCTCCTATTTGTAACCGTAATACTTAAAAATTGCAATTAACAAATCAAAGAATTAATCGCTAATGCTGATTACCTATAGGGACAGATCCCCTACAATCAATTTTATCTTCAACGTCCGCCAAACTTTTAAATGTTTCGAACGTAACGTCAAAAGTGACTTCTGTGCTTCCATAAAAATTACAAATCATTACATCATTTGGAAATCTGCGAAAAAATTCTCGAAGGAGATCCACGGATAGAGCTTCTCCGGAACAGACCCAAAGCCTCAATAAATTAAGACTGCAGTTATCCAATAAACAGCTTTCCAATTCTGACGAAGACGCCTGAAATAATTCCAGAGTTTTGAGGATACTTTGCAGGAGAGACGGCACAAGGACAATCCGAGTTATCTGGTGCTTCCACAAGGATTTGATTAGAACATCCGGTTGAGATACGACGGACATCGGCAAAACAACAATCGGGATTCCTTGAAGAAGTGGAGCAAATATTTCTGCAACGGAATCTCCAAATGTAATTGACGTCTTGAGACAGCATTTTTCATCCTTTTGAAACGGAAATTCCTTCCATTGCCAAATCAGCCGATTCATGATGGACCTAAAAATATTGAACATTATTGCCTGGTGGGATTTTGCAAATTTACACAACTTTTTTTATATTTTAACGCTACATACGCATGTGAGATACGAACACCCTTTGGTACGCCAGTGCTTCCTGACGTGTAGAGGATTACTGCGATATCCTGGTCAAACTTTGGGGCCTGGTTGTTAGCGCCGTTGCAATTTTCACCGATTAATTTGGCATTTCCTACAATAATTTCTTTTAAATATTTTTGACGTCTAACACTTTTGAGTATAGCAGAAATTACCTTCCCCGATTAATTCCTGGCAATTGTAATCCAACAATTCCCTGATATGCCAAGAAGGACAGGCGTAACATGTATTACGTTGCGAATTGTCTGAGTCAAGATCCGAGATAATTCCTAGTGGTTTACAATCCTGAACAATGTGCTTGATTCTGTTTACAGGCACTCCAGCTCCGGAGCCAATGGGAACGTAAGCTACCCCACATTTCAAAATCGCTCATGAGGCATACTACCAAGTCAATTGTTGGCTGCATCCGTACACCAATGACTGGATCCAGAATTTGATCATCTTGACTTTGATTGGCATCACGCCGCAGAATTAAGTTATGAATTACAGAGGCCAATTTGGTAGATTTCAATTCCAGCTCGGTAAAAGATATACAGGAACTGGTGGCTTCACATATTAGGGCATTGGCTAGCCCATCAATTTTCTTTTCAAGCAATTGCTTTGAGAAATATTTCGTCAGATTTAGCACCTCCTCCATCTGGGATTATATTTAGTTGATTAGTTTGTTAAGGTTAAGAAATGATTCACGCACTTTATTGTTGTTATGGCTTATGGATGGAATACACTTTCGCTTTTAAGAGAGTTTGTAGTAAGCAGCCTGGTTTTCCGGTCGGCGGTCTCCAATGATCTGAAAACAAATACAACCAATTTGTACTTTCAATTGATAATACAAAAGGTTGTTCATCTATTTATATAGGATGAAGTTTGCGTCACTAGTACTAGCAAAACAGTTTCACGGATAAGGGTTAATGCCAGAATGCAGTTAACCTTTAGAGATGCACTTTGCTCTTACGTGCACAAACATTTCGCGGAAATACATTTGCAAATGAAATAGGATTACTTCTTGTACAGAGTGCCGCCGCCGGCCAGATGTTATTTGCTTGTTTACTGTTTTTTTATTTATAGTTGATACCCTGGCAGAGATATGGGCATACTGTGGACTCTGTATGCTTTGCTTATTATGCCGTGTATTGCGCGCAACCGTGTATTGGTCAACTGCGCAAATGAAGCAGCTTTAATATCACTATTTGCCGAGAATTTATTTTTAATTCAACTTCTCCGTAACACAAAAAACGTAAATTAATTTCTCCTTGGATGGCTTTTAAAATACTTCCTAAAATTCTGCTATGTCCACAAGATTGTTTCGAAATTGCCGTTGTCATCTTTGTGGTTGGAGTTCTGAAGATATGCCTGCCAAAAATGAATTGACAATAATTACTAATAGCACCTCGATCCAGCTTCGAACATCAACAACGCTTGTACATCATTCGTCCAAGAGCAATACTCATGAGCGCTAAATTGTCGGTTATAATGGCGCGCGGGTGCTGTTGCCACTTGCCAGCAATTATTGAATGTAGCTTTACAATCTGTTTATTCAATGTTTCCTAAATCCCTGTTCTGCGTATGTAAACATGACCACTACTATCTTATTTCCGTGAAAAATTTAATGTGATATTAATTAATTTACTTAACTTATCCGCTTTGAAAGTTGGTATAAATTCTCATCTCCCTCAAATACGAATTCATCAGTTCAGATCGGTTCATACATTCAACAATAAATTCACCAATAGTCGGAATTCTGCATTTAAAAGGTAAGGGATCACATCACATTCCTATTCTCACATTAATGTTGAATCACCCACTATATTATTTATTTATTTTTCAAGGGTTCCAATCGTTGCAAATTTTCTCTGTAAAAATGAAGATCATTCGTGTTTCAACCATAGGAATCATGGTTTCTATTTTAATGGCAACAATCATTACGACCACCAAGGCTCAAGACGAAGAAGTCAAATTGGTGAATGTAGAAAACTCGGACGTCAACAATGCTGAGCCGCATTGCTTTTGGATTCCATGTGGTCCATTTAATGGGGGAAGATGCAAACAGCCTTACGTGGAAGTAGCTCAAGTCAAGTGCGGTTTCCCAAACAAGAAGAAAAAGTATTGTTGCAGACCTTAACCGGTCAAAACAACAATGTGCTTAGCATTATTGGTAAGACCGGGTAAAATATTTCCATTTAAAAAATACTCCTGTCATTTACACTGTTTAGGCTAACTTTTACGACATTGAGCCTTGAATAAATCCGTTGATTGAGTTACTAATTTCAGTGATTTTGTTTTTATTATGAGTGAGTATAGTTATATAAGCTGCGCTTTCAACAACGCGCAATATAATTGCAAATTTAAAAATGTACAAAAAATTAATTGACATTTCCAAATTAAGTTTTTGGGAAAATGGGGAATATAACTTCAGTGTCAGAATTTTTCACAGCAACTAGTGATAAGAACAAAATTGTGGATTTAGCAAAATTCTTGTTGTCAATTAGAAAGAGAATTTTTGTTAGAGAATTAGAAAGTGACCTTTCTTGAGTATACTTAGCGTATGTTAATGATAAGTGTTTAAGAGTAAGCATGCACAATGTGTAATGTTGGTTTATGGGCCAAGGGCCTGAGAAACTATGAATAAATAAATACAATACAATACAATACATTTCCAAATTAAGTTGAATCGGTGTCAGCTGTGCCTTTTAAGTACATGTTCCTTAGTATTATTGCCTATAATAGTCATAACTAAATTGTAGCATATGGTAATAAAATGCAAATCAAACTTTGTGTGCTTGGTTTTATATTTGCAATCCTCATTTTTTGTTGTGCTTCTGCTCATGGCCGGGGTAATATTAGTGCGCAAAGCCACAAATAAATGCTTAATAACAAATTTTTTTGTGCTTAACGTGATCACTTCAATGCGTACCCGACGGGAAATATTATGTACAGGCTGTGTCTAACGTTGTGTAGAATCGTTTGTGCCTAATTATTGGAAATCCTGTGCACAATGAATTGGACATAACCGTGGGGGGGGGGGGCTTCTATTCGGGAGAGGCTTCTATTGTTCAAAAAGGCCTCAGAGGGGCTTATATTCAGGCAGAGGCTTCAAATAAGGTAGATGCTTCTACTCGGTAATATACGGTATATTTGCAATCCTCATTTTTTATTGTGCTTCTGCTCATGGCCGGGGTAATATTAGTGCGCAAAGCCACAAATAAATGCTTAATAACAAATTTTTCTGTGCTTAACGTGATCACTTCAATGCGTATATAAAGTCCACAATATATTGAGCTATGTGGATTCATTGCATAGCAAAATATAATAGCAAATTTTTGGGCTTGAGGGCTAAGTTGAACTTCACGAGTTTAAATAATTTGACGGATAATTAGAGTTAATGGTGCGACCTAATTAATAACCGACCTAACTAATTAACCTAATAATAGAGACTTTTCCTATGCGCTTGCCATACATTTCGAGGAAATACTTTTGTATATATGGAACAACATGACTCATCATTGTTCCGAGTGTCAGATGCCAAATAATATATGAACTTATTATCAAGTTATTTGTTTACTTTGAAGGATTATAGATGACACCCGGCAGAGATAAAGGCAATACTTTTGTTTGCAATAACGGCTCATACGCTTTGTATTAGTCAACATCGTAAATTAAATGAAGTTAATTTTTATTTACTTTTCCAAGAATTTATTTTAATTCAACCTTACAACAACAACAAAAATCTAAAAAATAACTTCTCATGAAATGTAAATTTAATACATATTTAGGCATTATCCACGGTGCATTAACCAACCCAGCTGCGGAATATCCACCTTATGCTAATCAGTATGCAAATCTTGCAGCTGGGATTGAAGTCAGTCACTTCTCACGTGTACTATGTATGTAGGTGTTGTGCGTTTCCATTATCAAACTTCAGTAGAAATATTAACACAATATTTGTCCATAAGGTTTCCTAGAAATTTTACTTGATCTGTGTTTATCTGTAGTCGTGTCAAAATATTAAACTGACAGTTTGTATAAATTTTGAAAGTTATACCAGAAATACAAACGAACTAAGCTGTATTTAGCGTGGCAAAAGCTACAGCGGAAATAAGTTTAAAAAACTGTTTTTACATTCCGATTTGTTTTAAACACAAAATGGATAAACTTTCCACAAATAAAACTGATATCCAACAATGGCTTTTGGGAAGCCCAGTAATCGTGAAAACGAATTCTCAACTTGGCTCGTCACACGGTTGCCGCTCGCCGAATTCAAAAAGACGAATTACTTGGTGCGGAACATTCACTGGTTGTTGCAGCTTATGCACCTTCAATTGACATTCGTCCATGCCTTTCTTGCTACAAGGATATTAAAGATAAAGACGCAACCTCTTCAACATGCTCCAAGTGCAATTGGCCTATTTGCAGTTTTGAATGTCAGAATGTAAGTTCAAACGGAAAATTATTGCTTATAAATGTAAAGGATCGATTAATTATTAAACTCAAAATACTTTTCAGGCAATTCAACACGCCAACAATGAATGCCTTATTTTTGCTAGAAATCGTGTAGAACCTTCCAATCCGGTTAGCCCAGATGATTACCTCTCAATAGAAGTACTGCGCACTCTTTTAATAAGAGACCGAGATTTGGAGGTTTGGAATAGGATTATCGGAATGGAGGCACACATGGAGGCGAGGAGACATTCAGAAAATGCCCGGAACACTACGCGATATGTGGATAATTTTATTCTTGGGAAGTGTGGTTTATCAAACTTCAGTGCTGACGAAGTTGATAGGATCGTCGGGGTCATTACTGTGAACTCATTCTGGACTTACAAAGATTGTTGAATGGAGGCACACATGGAGGCGAGGAGACATTCAGAAAATGCCCGGAACACTACGCGATATGTGGATAATTTTATTCTTGAGAAGTGTGGTTTATCAAACTTCAGTGCTGACGAAGTTGATAAGATCGTCGGGGTCATTACTGTGAACTCATTCTGGACTTACAAAGATTGTCAGATGTTAAGATCCTTATCTGTTTAAAAATAGAAAACCACTTATTTTTCACAAATAGAATTAACTGTTTTGGACATTCTCAGGTATGCATCAGCGCTGTTCGAAAAAATGAGTCTTATTCCGAACGATTGCGATGGAAATACTAGGCGAGAAATTTTGATAAATGATGCGGACTGCACCAGAAATCATGTCCAAACCAATAAAAATACTGAAAATGGATCCAATGGGCATTTCGTAGTCAAAGAATTTGCTTCAAAGAACATTGAAGAAGGTGAAATCATAACTGCCCGATATTCTCAAATTAGTGATGTGAACGAAAGAAGAGAATTCTTGAAGTCCCTGTTTTATTTTGATTGCTCCTGTGACAGATGTACATTAGAGTCTAGTATGTTGGACCAGTAGGGTGACATTTGGTAATATAATAAATTGCTACTCTTCGAGTACTCGTGTTGGTTAAGTTAATTGAAGTCTACTATAACTTATCAATATTGAATGAAGTAGGTAATATCATAGGTCTCGCAAATTTGGGCTGGGTTTCTTACTATTATTTTGTTATATTTACTCAGATTACATTTTAGCAAAGCAGCATATGATTATGTTGACATACCACACTACGGGGAATTGAAAAATCCCGGTGTGAGGGTGGAGCCGTACCTGCAAAATAAGCTCCCAAAACATCTTGCCACTTTGACTGCCCAGTTGAAACTTGGCTACCCTGCCATATTTACTAGCGGCCGGTGGCTAACGTTGGGCGCAGCCAACAAGAAGCCTTATCCCAGATGTGGGCAAGCCGAATCACTTTACCACATCATATGATTATGTTGACATACCACACTACGGGGAATTGAAAAATCCCGGTGTGAGGGTGGAGCCGTACCTGCAAAATAAGGTCCCAAAACATCTTGCCACTTTGACTTCCCAGTTGAGACTTGGGTACCCTGCCATATTTACTAGCGGCCGGTGGCTAACGTTGGGCGCAGCCAACAAGAAGCCTTATCCCAGATGTGGGCAAGCCGAATCACTTTACCACATTGTGGAATGGTGTCCGGGTTATGCTAAAGAGAGGGATAGCATGCTGCCGGAACTCGGTCAAAGCAAAACTGATATCCTCTCTCTGCTTGACCTCGAAACAAATTACGCATTTCTAAAAAGATACAGTAACTATATGCACACCATTTTGAAAGATTCCGAACCCAAATTGTAGCAAGTGCTACTTGAACCCGACCCAAACCCGAAAAGTATGGTAATTCGGGTTATACAGTAAATCATACAAATAATATATTAATATTAACATATAATATTGTATGTACATCAAATTTATATAGCAACATATGTAGTATATACAGCAAATAACCATGTAAGCACTTAACTCATTCCGTATCGCATTATATTATTCGCATGTGTTTCAATAAATAGAGCCCGGTATTTTTTTCACAACTAAAATTGCAGATAGTCAGGCAATAAATGTATATCTGTATTAACAAAATATATATAACACATGTATCCGTAGTACTACGCTTGTAACATCTTATCCAGAAGTGTTGTCATTTGATTGAGTTCAGCCTTGTAGTTACATTTGAGCAACCCTTGTAAACAGACACATGCGAAGTGCGTAATCCGAAGTTTCGGTTTCGACCCGACCAGAACCCGATTTTTCGGGTTTATACCCGAACCCGATCGGAGCTTTATGTCACAAGAGAATAGCTACAATTCTGTCAAAATAAAAATAACCATGTTTTCTTGCAACCTATGTGCAAATAGAACCTTGATTTAATGAGGGGTAAACATCAACGATAAATTATAATATCATATTATTCAATTGAATTCAGTCCACTTCAATGGTTTTACGTGAATTGGATACTTGGCACAATCACAATGAATGATAATATGCGTATAACATTCCTCATAGTTAGCTATTTTGGTCAAGGCAATGTTTATGCTTACCCAAGCTTAACATTCGACATTGTAATCAATGTCATTCATTCATTTAGCTTAGTATATAAGCATCATTTATTGTTTAATAAATCAGTCTTCTTCCCTACGCAGTTGAACGACCTGATCTGCTAATTATTCTAACTTCACTCTAAACATGATGGTATGTGTTGTTTATTAGCTCATTTGGCTTTAACTGCGTACTTTAGAAAATAATAGATAAACAATATTGTGGTTTCAATCGAATCCATAATATCTTCAATTTTCATTTTGCTCGTCAAATTTAAATTCACTTCCCTGGAATTGTGTACTACATCCTCGTGTGCTTGTGCTATTTTTATTTCATTTTGTTTACCTTAACTAAACACAGACATTATGCTAACTACTCACACTTTAGTTGAATTTCAATTGCACGGGACGGGACTTCTACGGATGTTATGTTATATATTCTGCAGCAGTGCCTTTCCGCTCTGCTCTGTTAGAATTGTGAATACCCGAAACTTACAACAATGAATATTTGATATTATAACCAAATAAAATAATCCCCAATATTTCCACTTTAAATTGCAATTTTAACTAAAACAATTTTGGAAAATGGAAGCAACAGTAAAGGTAAAAGTTTCAAAGTAACTTTTCTACTGTTTTTTGTATGACTGCTTTATATTGTGTTTGTTCAGAACCCGACGTACCGTAAAGCGGCAACATTCTTAGTGCTGAGCCAATTCTTTGAGCGCTACACCTATTTCGGAATTTCCAGTAAGAATTATATTCAATACTAATTCAAAATCACAGAGCTCAGAGCTGCCCCTTTAATCCTAAACTTGTGTCTGCTAGTTATTCTACCATTATATCTGCGAGACATGCTGCATTTTACCGATGGCTCTGCCACAACCATCTACCACTTATTTTCTATGGTCTGCTTTTTTACACCAATACTTGGAGCGATTTTGGCTGATTCGTACCTTGGAAAGTTCAGGTTATTCACATTTGCAACTTTGACTACTTTAACTTTTATAAAGGAGCTGTATTTCATACTATTTTGAACAGGACTATCCTGTACTTCTCAATACTATACGCCGTAGGAACGATTCTTCTGGTCATGACAGCGGCGACGCCGTTGAAAATTCCAGTTGGGTAATTAGGAATATGTAAGCTAATTTTATATTTAAAATTTAAAATAATTAAATTTCCCCCTAAATAGATTTGGTGTTACGGCGTCCTTAATTTTAATTGCAATTGGATCTGGCTCTATCAAACCAGTCGTGAGTGCTTATGGGGGTGACCAATTTCGAATTCCAGATGAGGAAAGAGCAAGAGAATCGTTTTTTTCTGTCCTATTTGGATTTGTTTGTGCTGGGATTGTTTTCGCTATGATTGTCACTCCAATTCTACGCAACGACGTTTCATGTTTTGCTGAAAATACGTGCTACACGACGGGGTTTGCACTCCCAGCATTGTTTATGTTGATATCGATAGGTAACGATTATAATTAAGATCATATTGGCGTGATTTGTAAATTCGTACGTTGTGGTTTTAGTTATATTTCTAGGGGGTACCAAATCCTACAAAAATTTACCTCTGGAAGAAAGTGTAATGTTAAAATCTACAAAATGCATATTGGTGAAAATTTAATATAATATTTCCGATTGCAAAACCCGACCTAAGTGAATGTACATGTGTACTATGTTATGTGCGATAAGTACGCGATTTACAGGCGCCTGACAGGATCAGCTGTGAAGTCCCATTGGTTAGATTTTCGCCGAAGGAAAATACGATGTGGGAATTATCCAGGATACAAAAGCAGTCTTGAAAATTTTAGTTCTTTACCTTCCACTACCAATATTTTGGGCACTGTATGACCAACAGGTAAATATTCTGTTTAAAACGTCTCTATTTTTCTATTATATCTAGTGTATTTTGTAAATTTTCAGGTTTCAACCTGGACATTCCAGGCTTCCAAGATGGATGGAAATTTATTCTCAGGTTTGTATCTAATCAAGCCTGAACAATTTCAGGTAAATAGAAACAGGTTAAATTTATTTGAGAACTAGCGCGATTGACCGCTTCGCGTCCAAATTCTGCATAGGCCACACGCGATATGAAATAACACGCTTTAATCTTAGATGGGAATACCATTACAATATGTAATATATTTTTCAGCAATTTCAAATTAAATTGATTTTAATTTGTATGCTGTTTCCTAAGGTGATGAATGCAATCCTGACACTGCTATTCATTCCATTGTGTGATAGAATATTGTATCCCCTCCTCGCTAGGTGTGGTTTGCTGAAGACGCCACTTCAAAAACTAACAACTGCGGGTTTTCTGATGACTGTGCCATTTGTGTTGTGTGGACTCATCGAATTAAAAATTCAGGTGCTCAGCTTCACATAGAAACTACGCGCCGATTTTGGCTATAACCGTTAATTTATTTCAGGCAAATGAAGTCAATAGTGTACATATGGTTTGGCTCCTTCCACAATATGTTGTCATAAGTCTGAGTGAAGTCATATTAACAGTAACACTTAGCGAGTTCTCGTATGCACAAGTAAGCTGAATTATTTTTAAGCTAAAATCTTAAGAATTGGATTGATTCATTGAACGTAAACTCAAAGGCTCCTGCTTCGATGAAATCATTTCTTCAATCCGTTTGGCTGGTGACTTCTGGGCTTGGGAATTTGATTGTTATTGTTGTTTCAAATTTGGAAATGTTTGAAAATCAGGTAATTTCAATATTGTAATGATTTAACATTTGAACCGGTTTTAATAATTTGGTTTTGATCTATTCATGAACAGGCATACCAATTTTTCTTTTATGCTGGACTTAATTTAGTGAACAGTTTTATTTTCACATTTCTTGCGATTCGTTACAAACCAACAACTCACTTTGATACTGCAAGTCGGGAATCGAATGGCCAACAGAATGAGGGGTTTGAAGATAATGATGAAGTCTGTATCAACAGCTGAAGGAATGATCTCATTATGTCTCGTCTAAGTTGGCTGGTAACAATTCTAAGTTAGAAACACATTCTCTGCGACGATTAGATTGTGAGTAACATTGGAATTGTCTGGACAACAGCAAGCGTGCATGGTGTCAATAAAACGGGTTTGTGTGTATTTTCAGTTCAAGTATTTGAATTGTATATGTGCCTGGCTGTATGACGCTAAGATCTCCATTTTCATAAATGTATTTCTATTTTGCACTTTATAACATCAACCAATTGAAATTTTTCTAATGCGTGACACACGACACATTGCTACTAAGCATATGACGAAATGA
The DNA here is from genome assembly GCA_036851895.1 of Orthonychiurus folsomi. Classification (NCBI taxonomy): domain Eukaryota; kingdom Metazoa; phylum Arthropoda; class Collembola; order Poduromorpha; family Onychiuridae; genus Orthonychiurus; species Orthonychiurus folsomi. The sequence continues at coordinate 2,268 of JAAXYW010002721.1, read as the reverse complement.
ATACAATTTATAGCGTTGGATTGGCTGTTCCTCATAACCGCAGTAATTTGATTTCAATGCATAGAAAAACGGGTTACCAATGAATGCTTTAACGCATTGAAGCTCAAATAAATTGAAGCCCACGAAAGCACAACAAAGTTGTTAACGGGACAAATAATTGCTGCTATTGTATCAATAAATCTGCAACCATTTAGGAAGCACTCAATAACGTTGCAAAATGTATCAATCAGCAATGCAAACAATTAGTAGCATAAATACAACCACTATCTTGTCGTTCAGAGCAATCTTTTTGATTTGGATTTTTTCTGCAATAAGGATCTTAAATTCATTTACCAATTTCAAATGATTTTCTAATTCCAAGATCAACGAGAACAGTCCCGCTTCCTGCACTCTTTTGAGCCGAGGCCTTATTTTTGGGTAAGTCATTTGTGCAAATTTCTGTCCTATTGAGTGATTGCACAAGCTTTCCCCTTTTGAAGTACATAGATTGTCGGGTTGAACTCTTTTCATTAATCTGTACTGAATCTCAATTTCATCCGAAGTATCAATAATTGCATTTCTATTGCAGTCGAGAATGTTCGCGTATAAAGGTTTATGGCTGCCAAAGTCATCCCATGCAATTGACATGATATTGAAAATGCTGACTACAACGTTTGGGGGACTGAATGTCCGGCAAGTGCTGCAACACTAAGTTCTTCAACTAACGAGGGATGTACCCAGGTTGTAACCTCCAGATTTGGCTGAAATTTTGTCCACTTCTTACCCTTATGTAGAAACTATGTTTCACAAAGTCTCCAATCTCACTAGTCAAATTTCGAATTTAGCCAATTTTTTTAAATTTGGCTTGAAATATTTTACCTGTAAAATCGAGATTTTTATGGGTTAAACGCCGTCCTGTTTTTTCAGCTTCGCAGTTTGGACGGAATACACAGACTTGCATGGAAGCCAAGGCCGGCCGAGCGAATCGGCGCCGCACGCCATGCCACTGTATGCATTGCGTCCAAACTGCAAAGCTGAAAAAACAGGACGGCGTTTAACCCACAAAAATCTCGATTCGACCTTTTGTGTTTTAAAATTACAATCAAATGCCAAGTCAGTGCCGTGCAAAATGCTGTCGCAATTGTTAAAATCCACATATGCACTTGGAACGGTATAAATAGAAGTTATGTCGATCTGATTGATCTTCCAGATTAGCTCTACCGTCACATGTTAGAAATTCAAATTTCAGTTCTCTTGTTGAAACTACATAGTCATTCGCTGCAGAGAAGTCTATTGCAGGCGCGAAGTTCCGCTGCTCAGTAGTGAATGTTATGTTTGAGTCATGTGTAATTATTTTCAATAATACAGTGTCCATTGTACCAATCTCGTATTTGTAGAAAACTTGAAGTGCATTTTGTAATGAAACAAACCGGTCTAAGTTCTGTCTAATAGTCCTACTTGTAAGCTCAAACAGAGCGTCTTGTCTGAGATCCATGGCACGCCATCATAACATTATTAAATGTGAACTTGTTCATATTGAAGGCAATACCATTGACATCCGCACAGTAGCGACAAAGTAGCTTTAAGGTAACATAATGTATAGGAGACTGATACATATAAATGGTGAGTACCGAACCCCGAACAAATAGAGCGGAAACTTGATGGCTTGCTGGATGTACAAGAATTTGATACCAATCCATCTTAGCTGAAAAGACCCTCAGGGTTGTCACCAGCAAAAATAAAGTTTCTCTATGGTCAATGTGCTCATTGTTAGAAAAATCATCCTTCTCCAATATCAATTTCCTCCATCATCTACAAAAATACTTGACATCAGTTAAAGAGTACGTCCACATGTATTCTTGGAAAAATTGAAGGGGATGAGTGGATATTTTATTTCGAAGAAATACAAAATATAAGCACCTGATGGTGGGCCTTTGATAAATTTGCTTTATTTTTGGAAAGTAAGATGCCGTTTGTGTTTTGTATTTTTTATTTTGACACAGGTAAACTGGTTCGTATTCTTTTATCTTGCTACCCAATATATTACGTTGAAAAGAAATAGGGAATCCTAGAGGCAATACTTCCATGTCGTCGCAATACATGATGATATGAATCTGGCATTTCGCAGATGCAAACGGCTCAAACCAAGGGTTCAAATCAACTACTACTGGTTGAGCCACAATTATATTTTCAATCACCTGCACGAAACTAATTACGACAAATACGCAACAGACAATGATTTCTAGACCGATTTGCATGGCTACAATTTTTGTGGGAGTTTGACTTTTT
>JAAXYW010002720.1:0-14107 GCA_036851895.1 Orthonychiurus folsomi | reverse complement strand
GACGACGACGACGCCACCGTACGCCAACACCAACGTATAAGGCAGCCGCATGCAAGCATGCAGCTGCTCTAATAATTAATATCTACATGAACGTTGTGGATCAAGATCAACATTTGTCATTCTTGTCAAATGTGAGGCAAGGAAATAGCATTACTAATAAATTAGCAGTAGCGGAGGCACGGCTCCAAGGTCGAGGTTTTATGATTCAAGTTAGGCACCTGTCTGCCGCGTCCAACACTTAAATTCCCCCAAAACTTGTCTCTCGCAAAACATAATGTGCAGAAAGGCCATGAGAAGAACTCGTTATTACATACGCGAACGCATAGTTAAAAACCTATAAGTTAACGCAATTAAGGATTTTTCTTATGCATTACATCTACAAACTTGTGTCCAATCTTCTTCCACGCATGACGTGACACGCGCCTGCTTGTCATTTTGAAACTTTGGTTATTCAATTAGTGGAATTAGACACGTCACCTAATACTCCCGGATCCGGCTGTAATTAATTCTATAGCTCCCAGCTTACAAATAAAATGTTCCTGATAGAGGTCGCCCTTGTGTTTGTTTTGGTATTAATTGTTAGCCTGGTCATATACTTACGCTGGCATTACGGAACACTCGAAGGGCTTGGCATCCCTGTTATTGGCCCCTTTGGGCTATTGGGTAGCTCACCTACTGCATACAAGGAAGTCTCCCATCTCATGGACCTTACAAGAGCCCAGGAGTTTGGACCCACGTATGGGGTATGCACGCGCGTGTTAAACATTTCAGCGATAATACAAATGCCTATTTTCTATATACTAACTAAATTTGCTAATTTTGACATGCCAATTTTGTCAAAGTGGAGTTGGTAATCTGAAACCTTGCCAATACATAACGTACAATATGCAAATTTCCTACTGAATATTAAAAATGACATATGAGTGATTGAATCTTTCAATAAACATTTAGGCTTATGAAGGGCGTCAACCCACGATTTATACATCAGATCCACAACTCATCAAAACCATATTTGCGTTGGATGCCGGCAGCCATTTCCATGATAGAGTTCCCCTCAAGTTTGGACACCCGGTAACAGATGAACAGTTGGATTTTTTGCCAGGTTTGCGACATTTGAGCGGGAATCTCAATTACGTTTAAAATAAAAAAAAATTAATTGTATTGTTGGCACAGGTGAAAAATGGCGATTTCTCCGAAGTTCTTTGTCCAAGGGCTTCACTTCATCCAGAGTCAAGAGCATGGTGAATAGTTCGGTGGACATTATTGAACCTGAAACTTTCAAACTTAAAGAGAAGGCCAAAACTGAGCCACTCACCCAGTTCGATCCCAGGGGGTGAGTTACATTAACATTCTCATTTATAAATGAAAGCTGCTATCAAGGTTTTGGATTTCCAATGCTATTTACATTTAAAACTGGAAATATGGCAACAATTATTTTTGGCAAGAACGGCATCTAGCGTATCTTGCATTTTCGCAATTTGCCAAATTTGGCAAGAAACCCTTTGGTGGCAAACCTTGGCTGAAGGGCACAAAGTACAGAGTTAAATGAAAAGGCTGGTCATTCACACAAATCAAATCAGTAAATCAAAAAAGAATTGATATAAAAATATCAGGTCATATTTGTTAGTAGCGATAATGCGCTTGGTCGGAATAAATATTGTAATTGAAGAAATGATGCATTCCAGAATGGTTTCATATTGCCCCAGCAGGCCAATGCAAATATGATTTGTCCTCTTTCAATGGGTTTTGAAGCGTTTCAAATCTTATCTGTATTCTACAGATTCTTCAACCCGATTGCAGTGATGCTCGCCTCCAAATTCCTATTAGGAATCCATTTGAATAAACCCGAATCAAACCCCTTTATGAAGCTCATCCGGTCTTTCTTTGTTGAGTCTATCACTGAGAAACCAACTTACTTCCAAACCGTTAACAGTAAGTAATAATACATTTATTTACAGCCGAATGATACATAACTAGTACAAAACAATTTCCTTTTTCTACAGATCTGCTTCCATTCATCAGTAAACTAACGAATGCGGGGCCCTTCTCCCTAGACTATTTCCCTTCAGCCCTTGTAGACCAATTCGTGGATCACGTTACAGCTATCTTGCAGGAAGTTAAGGTTTCCAAAATCCAATTAGACCCAGGAGATATCCGCTCCATTGTAATTGACTTATTTGAAAATGTGCGCTCTGACTCCAAACAATTGCAAGACCTTCGCATTTCCAAGGCCACACTATATGGCCAACTTTTTGAAATGTTTATGGGTTTTTACCAAGGATTCCCAGCTCAGAGCTCGTATTTCTTCTACTGTTTGGCCATGAATCCAGCTGCGCAGGAGAAACTACTTGAAGAAATTGACGCGCATGCGCAAGACTCCACTGCTATAGATAGTCGGGTTGATAAATACCCATACCTCGTCGCATGCTTGAAGGAGGCTTTTAGACTCTTCCCCGATTTTCATCGCCTGGATAGGATCTGTACGGCGGATTGGAGGTCAGCGGACAATTCCATCAGAATTCCACGAGGGGTCAAAGTCATTGCAAGTCTGTACCCGCTGTTTCGTAACCCTGAATATTTTCCGGAGCCAGAAAGATTTGATCCTGAGCGTTTTTTGGGGGACAGGGGTCGGGAGATACCGCCGTATGCTTTCTCCATGTTTGGATTTGGTCCGAGAACTTGTATTGCCCAGAAGCTGGCGCTGGAGACGTCGGTTTTACTTGTAAGTCACATGCTCAGGTCGTTTAAGGTTCAACCCAGCCCTGGGTACAAGATGGAGCTTTACCCCGGATTTGGACCTTTTATCAAGCCAAATAAAATTTATGTGGAATTGGTTTTGCGTACGTGACGTCATCAGGGAAGCTAATTAAGAATCAGCACAAACTACATTTCTGCACATACTTGCCAAATGACACGATTGGAAAATTTAGTGTATTCTAATTTTTAGCGTGCAAAACCAAACCTCTCAAATAAAAATGGCAAATATGGGCAATGTGTAGTTGGTATTTTCAAAGATGTGGAAAATTACATTTAATGTCAGATCAAAATGAGGAAGACAGCAAAGAATTTAGTTTAACCAAGTTGAATAATAAAATGAATTTTACATAATGTATGTTTGAAGGTGAAGTACAGCGGAAACTTGACTATAAAATATTGACTAAAAAAATAGAATGTGGAAATTTATTGCATAATTAACCTTTGGAGTGAAGGACAAATAAGGACCCAACCTTATACAAAATGATTATGGTTGGCTTTCTGAATGTGAACTGAATCCTAAACCACATACCACAGTTACGCTACAATAGACTATTCAGATGAGAGGAATACACCTAAATCGGATTCACGACTCACACAATTCTCCGTTTTTAGGAATCAAAATGCTAATGCAGGAGGAAAAGGAAAAATGTCTTTAAAAAATTAGATTCAAGTCACGTTGGATGGGAAGAATGCATATAAGACTCAACTTAACCTGCCGCCAGAAAGTACTGGAAAATGATGGCCAAAGTTTGAGAAGCGTTGTACGTTTACAAAAACAGCGCAATTACCTTGGTTCCTTAGCTTATTTGTAATCTATGGTAATCATCATATAAAGTATGGATTATGAAATTTGGAAAAATGAAACCCGCAGCTGGTGTCTATTACTCTCAGTTTCAACCAAACTTGCTTCAATGTTTTTAGACATCAAATTAGCGTGCACCTGTCACCTGTCTATGTTCTTCACATGCCGCAGCACTGTACATCCGCTTTGCTCTCGATTTTTTTAACCTGCGAATGCTAATACTTGCTTAGCAGGTACTCTGTCAAATTCTTTTTTATATATACAAGCGATGCTTTGTTCGGGCTGCGACAGGGACAGGAGCACATAAATTGATGAGCGGCACCTACACACAAAATTAAGTTTTTATTTAGTTAAAACATAAGAACAAGGTGCAAGATTAACAATGTTTTAAAAACAAAATTATTATCATGCTATAATTTTACTATCATCTTATAAAGTGCATTTGGAAAAATAAAACCCGCAGCTGGTGTCTATTACTGTCAGTTTCAATCAAACGTATGCTTACAATATTTTAGAACCATCAAATTAGTGTTCACCTGTCCATGTTCTACATACGCCATAGTACTGCAAATGGGTTTTGCTCTCGATTGTTTATTATCTGTGAATCCTTTTGCTTAGCAAGTCTTTGGTTTATTCTGTCAAATTTTTTTTTATTCATACAAGGCTTTATTAGGGCTGGATGTCATAAGTATTAACTTGTGTGGAAGACACCACAGGGGCAGGAGCAGGAGCACATAAATTGATGAACAGCACCTGCATGCATTAAGATTTTATTTAGTTAAATAAAACATTATAGAACTAGTTCTGCATTCTGCAAGTTTAACAATGTTTTAAAAACAAAATAAGCACCTGCTTTACTATGAAACTTAGACATTCCACATTGAATCATTTATATCAACAAAATCTACATCAGATGGATCTACATATGTCATTCGATCTTGTCAAAAAATGAGGCAAGGACATAGTATGACTAATAAATTATAAACTAGCAGTAGCAAAGTCACGGCTACAAAAGGTCGAGGTGAAAAAATGTTTGAAAGAAGTGATATTCAAATCGCGTTGGATGGAAAACTAGAAATCCTATTGAATACAGGTGTTCTGAAGAGTTGTCCATTTTGATTTGACAATTCCACTTATTCAACAAAGTAGCATTCTGGTTGAAATCTATGAAATCATTATAGATGCACCAAATTTGACTGCGTCGAAGCGCGCATGAGAAAAGGAGAGTTCTAATTGCACCCCAAAACCACTCTCACTGAAGCACATTTCAAAAGTTAAAGCAATATATTATAAATTCACACGCACTAGACTAATGCTTGTCAGTAGCATAATTTGTTTCGTTTTTGAAAACAGCCTCAAATTTGCAAGGCGACTGTTTAGTTTTGTCTCAAATCTTTCATGCAACATTAATAATGCATTCTATCAGGTTGCGGTCAAATGCACTTTATACGTGATTTCTGGGTTGTAAATCAAATTATAAATGGTTCCGGAAATGCTCTCCAAGACCTTGAAAACGTTTCCAAGTCACCGTGGGTGGTGGTGCTGGAATAAGTTATGAGGTGGAAATCGGATTCACTTTACTCACACCCCAATATTGCCATAATATTTGACGAAAACCATTTCTTTCAAAAAATTGACCCTCTGATTACTCGTTTGGTCAAAACCAGCGGCGGAGCACAGGCCCATTAGACACGCATTACCATTATCAATTTAACGATAATAAATGCACATGAATACTTAATTTGTCAAATCTATAATTCCACCTTGAAAAGGATCGATGTTAGCGTGTATCGATGCATGACACTTTAAGACTTCATAACCAAAGTGCACGGGCAAGGAGATAGTTTGGTAAACTAAGACGCTAGATAACATTTTCCATGATTCAATAATTTTATTCAAAAACTGGGAAAGCCAAGCAGACACTGAGACGCTGATTAATTCCTCGGGATTAATTTGACCATGATGGGTTCAAATTGAGTGAACAGAAGACCCTCCACGTGTCACTTGGATTTTGGAATCCGGGATCAACTCAAACCGAAATCCACGAATTAGCCCCATCATAATAATCTTCATTTCGACACCGGCAAAACGAGCCCCTATGCAATTTCTGTACCCCAGCCCAAAGGGAAGATAGGCACCCGGGTGGATATTTGATTTATTCTCCGGTAGAAAGCGCTCATGTTGAAATTCCTTTGGAGAGTCCCAGTATACCGGATCATAGTGAATGGGCCAAACCGGGCATTGGACCAATACTCCCGGTTTCACTTTAAGCCCTGATTCCTTATCTTCCCATTCCGTCAAGCAAGATCGTTCAATGCGCAGAACGACTGGATAAAGTCGAAGACATTCATCAAGACATGCGCTCATTATTGGCAACTCTTCCAAACAATCGTAGCCGTATTCCCCTTTGTTCTTTTTGATTGCCGCCAGGGTTTCCTTATAAACTCGATCCTGAAGGTCGGGGTCTTTGGCCAAATGGTAGGTGAGGACAGCAAGTATTGTGGCGGCCGTGTCGTAACTTGTGAATACAAAGAGGACTGCTTGAGCCATCACAGTTAGTTTTGTGATCCCTAGAGCCTGGAAGTCCTTATTTGTGGATAGGTCATCTTCCATTTTCATAAGTAGGTCCAAATAGTCATCCCTTTCGATGCCATCTTGTCGGCGCCTTGCCATGACGTCACTGAGTAGCCCTTTGAAATATGCTATGCTCTTTTGGTCAAATACTGAGAAGAACTTGGACAGGAACGGAAATAGGACTGGAATATTAAATGAATGATATGTACCGCAAATGATCCGTACACTGGTGAGGATATGGGCACTTACTAAGTAATGTGCTCCAAATCCCTGTGCTTTGATCTCCGCCCACTAGTTTCTCGATATGTTTCATGAAGACATTTTCTGGATCTCGGGGTTGATTGAGTTTGGTCCCAAAAGCACAGCGCTTCATGATGTCTACCGTGAGACAAGGGAAAAATCTGCACTTTTACATAAATATTACATGGGTTTGAGCCACTTTCACGATCAAGAATACATTTTTTTAAATTATAATTTTAAAAGTGAATGCTGCATATTTAATTACCCTTTCACGTTGTATGCCTTCCAGCCTGATTTAGTCTCATCTTGAATTTCCTTTCTTAGATCGTCCACAAAATCCTCAGTAGCAGCCACCATGTACTTTGCCATGGCCTTCATTCGACGAGACACAAAAGTGACTGATAAGGATTTCCGAAGTTCCTTCCATTTGGCACCTTTAATAAAATGCACAGGCTATTTATTCTATTCCAGTACACTCACTCGTCACAAATTGCTTAATGCTAATTATTGCTAATAAAGTATCCTAAGATTATGTACCAGTTAACATGTCCAATCCTTCATTTAAAAATGGATCCTCAAAGCCTCCTAATCTGCGATTGATGAAATTACTCGAATTCTTCAGAAATATTTCTGTAATGAGCTCGGGGTCTGCCACCAGGAGTTGTGGGGTTCGCCCTTCGTACATCTGCAATTGGGAAATGACAAAACCAGGTAAGTCAAACCAAACCGCCAAATTTCAAAACCAATTTTTAAATGCTTACCCCCCAGACTTTCCCAAGTGTGTTGTAACTTTGAATATCCATTTCATGGAGGTACTCATTGTGGAGATTTGGCCGACTTCCTCGAAAGAAAGTGGGCTTCTCCACCAAAATATGTGGATTTAATTTCTCTAGAACTCCATAATTCCAACGTGCATAGCACAGGAAAATCGGAAGACTTACAACACAAACTAAAGCAATAAGTGCTATCAGCCAAACCAATAGCCATACGACCCACATTTTAATTAGGCCATGGACTCTATTTTATTTAAATTAGGTGAATTAGGAATTCAAATATGACGTATCGTTGATGTTTAGTTCCAATCCATATAGACCGGTGCGGTGTGCGAAAGATATTTGCGATTTGCTGTGACATAAGGTGCTCCCAAAATTCCCACTCATTAGGACCAGCAAGAGATTACAATTGTTGCGTAATAGCCAAAACTTGTTTAACTTGTTTTAAGATTTGTTTTTGGAGAACCTTTTTCTATTATTTTATTGCATGTCACTGGAACTTGATTAATATGTTGGAACATGTGCTCGCTCAGCAGTAAAACCAAAAATTTACCTTTCCTTGCAAGCGAGGAGCAATAACTTAACTTTAGCTTAACGTTGTATGGTGCATGATGTTCGCACAGAAAAATTACGACTCCATGTGGTTTTGGTTTTACTGGTTTGTTTACTGAATTACATACGGAGTTTGCAATTTGTGCACGTGCAAGAAATAACATGTACCAGGCTTATTGATTAAATATGATAATGAAGATGAAAGATGAGCATGAAAAATTAAAAAAGTGAAATTAAAATTGTTGGATTGACAGATGGACGCAAGAATTAAGTCAGTCAAACTCGTCCACAAGGTTTAATTGGTCAAGTACATTTCAATTGCAATTGTATGTCTCCCATTGTTAAAGCTCATTTAAAAAAAACAAGACTCACAACTTTTTTGTGCATTACACATGCGCAGCGCAACACAACACACTGATTTTTTTTTACATGCGATGATGATGCGACTAAGCGGCACACGCAAAATGAAACGCAACTTGCAAAAGCAATGTGCCATACAAAATGATGTGATGTGACGTGGTTTGCAGAGAATTGCGGGCAAAACGCCACACAAAATCCATCCGCCAACAAACTGTTATAAATTGCAAAAACTTCAACACTTAGATTACTCAATTCAAATACTTTCTAAACTTGAAATGGAATCATCAATCAATTTCAAATTAAATACCAGAGTGTGTGAAGGTCTGTCACGTCTCCGTCACGTCACGTTATTTCTAGTGTTACAATAATATTAGATTTAAAAAAAATGAATTTAAAAAATATATTTCAGTGAATGTATCAGCTGACAACTTGGATTTAAGACTCGTGGATTACATTCGGAAAACGGCGGGTTTGACTGGGACGAAAACGATGTGCCGAGAGGGAGGATGCGGGGCGTGTGTTGTGAGCGCCCTGTTTGGAAAAAACACTGAAATCCGTGCCATCAATTCTGTACGCCGCCGGGGGTGCTAGCTTTTCAAAAATATATGTTCAAAATTACAACTTATATTATCATTTAAACTAGTGTTTAGTACCTCTCCGCCATTGCGATGGATGGGATATAACCACTGTGGAAGGACTTGGAAACCGACAAATTGGGTACAGCACCTTAGAAAAGGAACTAGTTAGTAGCGGAGGAGTTCAATGTGGATTTTGTACACCAGGCATGCTAATGAGTGCTTACTGGTAAGTAGAACAGCATATAATAACCTCACACGTACGTGGCTTTAGAATCATAGAAGATATGTTAATAGACTTCTTCCATCAGTTTACCTAGCTTTTTGCAACAGAAAGCTGACCCAAAAATCGGGATTGAAAGCTGTTTGGATGGTCAAATTTGTCGCTGTACGGGGTACCGATCCATAGTAGACGCCTTCAGGAGTTCCAGCACTCAATGCCACGGAGTGGCTACTGATATTGAGGTCCGTATTGTTTCCAAAATTATGGTTGTACTCCCTTATTTGATATCAACGATCTTTGATTTGTAGGATATCCCCCTGAGTTGTGAGAAGAAAACCCCGCCAGTCAATCTAAACTCATTTCCAATAAAGTTGGACATCAAACGTGGTGATTGGTTGCGCCCCAAGACAATTTCAGAAGTATTGGTTTGCTTTGGCGTCGTTGATCCTGAGTTTGATTTCCGAATTGTGGCCGGGAATACCGGTGAAGGTATCTACAAGGAGATGGGTGTCTTTGATGCGGTCATTGACCTCGGGGGTATACCAGAACTGAGGCGAATACAAGNTGATCCAGAGTTTGATTTCCGAATTGTGGCCGGGAATACCGGTGAAGGTATCTACAAGGAGATGGGTGTCTTTGATGCGGTCATTGACCTCGGGGGTATACCAGAACTGAGGCGAATACAAGTAGATGAGGGTGCAGTTTACCTTGGAGGTGGTATCACTTTCACGGATGCAATTAATACATTGAAAGCAGCCGTCAACGTAGATGGTTATTCACATTTCAAAAGTATAGTGGATCATTTGAGCCGGATTGGTAGCCTGCCGATTAGAAATGTGGGTGCCCCTTTATTGAACAATTATAGTAACAGTACAACTTCTCACAGCTAAGCTAACTGAATGTAAATACGACACACTGATCTTCATAGGTGGCTACATTAGCAGGAAATCTAATGCTGAGACACAAGTACCATGATTTTCCATCTGACCTGTTTGTTGTGGTAGAAGCCGTTGGGGGAACGTTGGATATTGGTGAGTTGCTAATTTATTCTGGCAGTTAGTCCCTTTGTTTAGCAATGTAATGCATTTGTGTTTTATGCAAAGTCGACTCAACCGGGAAAACATTGATCTGCACCCCTGACCAATTTCTAGCTCTTGATATGAAGTACAAAATTATTAAAGGGTTACACTTGAAACCATTGCGAGGAAACAGCGTATTTCGCAGTTTTAAGGTGAGCCAAACGCAAAATCAAACGCGATGTACTAATTACCATTGGTACCTGTAATTGCAATTAATTCTTAATTTCGTGAACCAAATTTTAGATATCCCGCCGTTACATGAACGCACATGCCATCATAAACGCTGGATTCATGTGCCAGCTGGACTCATCGAAGGCGCGAGTACTTGAAACTCCGCCTCGTGTAATATATGGTGGAATTAATGATAAACTTGTACGTGTAATCATTGCGTTACATATGCTTCAAATGATTTCAATTTTCAATTTTTTGGCAGATTCACGTTAAGTCATGTGAAGATTATTTGCCTGGGAAACTTTTGTCAGATCCGGAAGTCATTCAGTGTGCGCTGGATTTGATAGGCAATGAAATAGAAAACGGCACTTCTGAAGGTGCAAGGCAACCAATGGCAAAGCCAGAAATCGAAGCAGTCAGAAAACTGGCGCAAGGACTGTTCTATAAGGTAATTCTACCAATAAGGCATTACGTTTGTATTTGGAAGATTTTTTTCCATTCAAAGCACTTGTAATTCATTTACCAATTAGTTCATCCTCGAGATACTTGGAGACACCCCTAGTCCACGGATGAGATGTGGTGCACTTTGCCTAGAAAGAGGTATGATTTCCGGTTCGCAAAAACTGGTACCCAAAAGCGGCCGCCTCTCCCGCTCCGCCCGGAAATTGGAAGGATTGGCACAGTGTTCTGGTGAAGCCAAATTTGTGAATGATCGACAGAGGATTCCTGGGGAGTTATTTGGGGAGTTTGTCTTGAGCACGTGTGCTAACGGAGAGATCGAGTCTTTGGAAGCAAGCGAAGCTTTGGTGTGTGTTAAACAGTGCATGATACATAGACAATTTCTGACATGTATTTGTCTTTTAGGCTGTTCCAGGCGTTCTAAAATTTATTCGAGCAGCGGATATACCGGGTGTGAATAACTACTATGTTTTCTCAGACGTTGAAAACCCAGAGCCTGAAGAGGTATGGCATGTTTATCAACTAACATTGACAGTAATTTTTGTACAGTTTCAAATACCTTAGGTTTTTGCAAGTTCAAAGGTGAATTACCATGGCCAGCCAATTGGTCTAATACTCGCCGAATCCAGAGATATTGCACAAAAGGCTACAAGACTAGTAGCAGTCAAATACACTAACATTATGCCATGCACAGTTAGTATGTTGAAGGTACTAGAGGCAGGGTCAACTGAGGGTCGGCTATCTGATCTAATTTCCAACAAACAAGAATACAATTACGGTAAACCATACGGATTTATGCATTTCTGTCCAAAGAAATATTGCTTGCTTGTATTTTATTCAAATCTGGGTTATATGATAATTGCACTTTATCGCAGAAAGCAATGGGTGTCCTGAAGATCACTTCAGAACAATTGATGGTGAATTCCATGTGGGTGGCCAGTATCATTTCACAATGGAAACCCAGCAGTGCATTTGTATTCCAACGGAGGATGGACTGGAGGTGCATTCTTCAACACAGGCCGTTGATTTTGTACAGGCGAGTATTTCCAATGTATTAGGGATCCCTTGCAACAGGATTGTAATGAGCGTTCGAAGGGTTGGCGGGTCATATGGTTCGAAGGGCTCAAGATCCGCTCACGTGGCTACTGCAGCGGCAGTTGGGGCCTTTCTTGCAAATCGACCAGTTCGCGTCATTTTAGATCTTGAGACGAATATGCAAGTTTTAGGGAAGCGGCCAGCTTACTACATTAAGTACAATGTAAAACATTTATATTTTTTTAAATTAGTAGATTTTGTGCCAAAGTACCTTGTCGTAATGCGATTTGTGTTATTTTAGGTGCGTGTGAATAAGGAAGGCAAAATTCTTCATTTGGATGCTAATCTGTGGAATGACTCCGGCTGTACTAAGAATGAGGAAAAACCCGAGTGGTATATATCCTACCTTCAGAACTGCTACAATGTTATGAATTGGACCATAGGAACAGGTCAGATTCGAACAAATACGCCACCAAATACGTATTGCCGAGCTCCAGGTTACAAATATTTTGTGATTCGATTTTGAATTTGGTATATATACAACTAAATCTTGTATTAACTTTAGTACCTATTCTTTTCCAGGTACAACTCAAGCAATCGGAATGATTGAACATATAATGGAGCACATCTCCTTTGAACTCAACGTTGACCCATTAGATGTCCGCCGCGCCAATCTTATAAAGACTGGCGATCAACTTATTCCGGGGTTTAACGGTGCTATCGAAAAATTCGAAAGTCAAAACAAAATCCCACGACTTTTGAATGAGATGGAGATGTCGGGTTGTCTTACGAAAAGGAAATTGGATATCCAAAACTTCAATCATGTAAAACTTTTTAAAGATCCCACATTATTTTTATGAGCATACAATGCCTAGTCAACTAAGAATGTGTTCACCGTCTAAATATTTTGCTTGCAGGTGAATCGATGGCAGAAAAGGGGTTTGGCTGTGGTACCAATGCGCTACCATGTTGAGTACATCGGCATGAGTTATCCTGTCTTTGTTGTAATCTACCACGTGGATGGGTCGGTGGTTGTATCACACGGTGGAGTGGAAATTGGACAAGGAATCAATACAAAAGTCAATATTTTCTTATTTATGATTATGTAAAATAGTGTTATCAGTTTAACTTGTCTTTCCATTTACATGTACAGGTAGCACAAGTCGTGGCAACAAAATTTGGCATACCAAATGAGAACGTTAGAGTTGCGCCGCTTTGTGGTACAATTTCTGCAAACACTGGTGCAACTGGTGGGTCAGTAACGAGTGAGCTGTGCTGCTACGTAAGGATACAAAAAGGGAGGTGTGCTTTTCCAGTGTACTCCGGTGTACTGTAGCAAAATTCTTTCAAATATAGGCTGCTTCCCGAGCATGTGATATTCTACTTAAGCGAATGGAAGTCGTGCAAAACAATAACAAAGAAGAGCTTACTTGGCGTGAACGCGTGCAGCAATGTCATCAGGAATCCATTGACCTTAAAGCCAGTTACATGTAAGACTAATTAAAATTCGCTTAGTGAATACATACACAGTCTTCAATTACAGGTACAACATAAAGGATCCAGTGAAGGAATATGATATTTGGGCATTGAATTGCACAGAAGTGGAGATTGATGTACTAACAGGCGAACATAAGGTTAGCTAGTAGATGCGTAATGTAATACAAATATTATACTCGTTGATGTCATGGTTAACAGATTAGAAGGATTGATCTCGTGGAAGATGTCGGCTTGAGTTTAAACCCCAGAATCGATTTGGGTCAAGTGGAAGGGGCTTTGGTCATGGGCATTGGTTTGTGGACCTCAGAGAGCCTAGCTCATGATAATACTACTGGGGAGCTGATAACAAAAAATACATGGGTAGAATTTTGTTTTCTGAAATGTGATAATTGCTTCCATTAAACTAATTAACAATTTCAGAAGTACAAACCCCCACTTGTTTGCGACATCCCGGAAGATTTTAGAATCACATTACTTGAGGATGAACCAAATCCACATGGTGTTTTGGGATCGAAAGGCAAGTCACATTATTAACGTGACCAGCGTCAACACACATAATCTGTCCTACAATATTAATCTCCTAAATTTGATTGCGAAGGAACTGGTGAGCCCCCATTATGCACAAGTGTAGCGGTGCATTTTGCTTTGAGAAATGCGATTACGGCTGCGAGGAAAGATGCAGGAAACTTTGAATGGTTTTCTATGGGTAAGCAATCCTGAATGTGATACGGGCTTTAACACACCAGAAATTGAGATGCGATTAATTATATTATATTTTTTTTTACCATTTACTGGTATAGAGAGTTCCTTATCTCCATTAGACGCCGTCAGGTTATGTCTTACCAGACCCGAAGATTTTACTATCTGAAGCATATAAAGGTTAATTTGAAAATTAGTAGGGTAAGGTGGGCTAAGTTTCGCCACTTTTCTTGACCAGCATGCATGCGCATGGGAAATGAGCAATACCTGAAAATGGACATAATATGTAGCCAGAAATGCGCCTGTGAGTG
>JAAXYW010002719.1:0-14115 GCA_036851895.1 Orthonychiurus folsomi | reverse complement strand
ACATTCTTCGCAACAACCTACTCCATCTGCGTCAAGCTTTAACCAAGCTCGGCCCACAAACGTGCCAGCAGCTGCTCCATACACCACTTTTGACGAATCAGAGACAAACCAAAATCAAGGTTAGGATTGTGCATGCAATTCGAAACTCTGCTTGCATTTATGCTTATCAAATTAATCCGAAAGAAACCCACCCACGCTGGCAAATCTTGCCTTGGTTTGAAACTTTAAATTTCTGTGTAGTAAACAAATTACCAAATAGCGATAAACAAATTGCCATTTGTTTCCTTTCAGGACCTGTGCCGCTCAGCGTAGAGCAGATTTCCAAAGCCCAGAAATATTGCAAATGGGCTGGGTCAGCCCTAAATTTTGATGATATTCCGACGGCAATCACAAATTTGGAGAATGCCCTTGCCCTGCTGAAGACGGGACGGGATGGATGCTAAATTACTGTGTGTCTTACCACGTCAACTTGAGTTAATATTAATATTGATAAAATATTGATCTTCGGACGAATTTGAGCCTGCGACTTCTTGTAATCCTAAGTAAACTTATAATATTTTCGCCAAGCACGCGCAAACTTGTACTTGATGCAATTGCTTTATTAGAGTATTAGAGTAAGGCCTTCGACGTTTCCTTCCCTTTCTAAAGTATTACTTGCAAAAGTTAAAGGAGAGAGTTTATACTTTTAAAAGTAGAACTTAAACAGCCCACACTTTATTCTCTTCAGATTTTACAAATTCGTGGTAATTTATCAAATTGAGTTTCTCGAAAACAAGGTTGAAACGACTTTTTGTTGCGTGCTTAGGCAAAATTGTACAATACAAGGTAGCTCTCACTCATTCTTATCCAAGTTTTCTTTCAACCTGGCCGCTGCGTCCAACGCTTCTTGAACTTTCCTCTTGCGATCTTGTTGAAACTCCACAACCAAGCGACAGGATAGCATGAAGAAGAATACCTAATAGAAATGTGTGACAACACCGGTTTATTAATTATAGTTTCTCAATATACATAACGTATGGAGAAGAAAATGTCTTGAACGCAATTTAATTTACCAAAACTGGGGCTGTTCGTTCGAACTTGTCATCAACAAGCAAGTGTGAATAGACACTCAGAGAAGTTAAAAGGAAGAGTATTCCATTCATTGCACGTTTCAATTGAGCTGAAAACGAGAATCATCTATCAAAGTATTCGTATCGGACTACATAGCAAACACTCAAAAACTTACCACTGGGAGCAACTGCAAGCAATAAGACCACAAAATATTTCCAGGCCACCAACGACCCGGCGGTACCATTTGGAAGGAACCTTGAATCCGATTGTTTGTGCAAGAGGAAATATTTTTGAATACTTCACAAATTCCTTCCTCTGAAAAGGGTTATTTGCAGAACTGTAACTGTTAACAATTATTGTACGTTGCTGACTGATTTGTAGGCTAATGAGATTCTTACCACATCCTTATGGAGCTCCCGGTTAATTTGTCCGGTCACTTTAATGACCCCGACAAATACAAAAAATAATCCGAGCAGGATGGACAAACTCTTAAGAACAATTTGGCTGGACATAATTAGGTTTACTATACGTGGTCAGTCTGGGCAGCTAACTTTAGGGCAACAGAGATGGAAATGTCAAGATATTTCAGCAAGGCGGAGTAGAGTGTCGTTTGCTCAGGTCAAGAGCAGATCGAGGAAACAATCAATCGGTGTTTTCTGTAGCGGGAGGGATGAGTGAGTCTTTGGGTCGGGCTTTTAGTGTATTGGTGGAGGGGAGGGTGGCGTCTGGCGTTCAGTCCAAAGCAAATGGAACCGGGCATTCAAAGCAAAGAGAAACCCGAATTTTTGAACCCGGATAAATCTGCTCTAGCCTCAGAGGAAGCAAGATTTTGTTGGGTGCGGAATGCGGGACGGATGATGCGATGGTGTGATGGTGGGTGATAGCATACTATTACAGAGAGGACGACAATAATAAAATTGTTTCCTCTAATTATAATTAAATGAATTCCATTTTACTATTATCAGCTCAAATGAGAGAACTACAAGGTGCCTCTTAGCATTTTTATTTTTGTTGCATAAATAAAACTCAATTTCGGGAGATTTTAACAAAAGAAGCAAATTTTGTAGTTTAAAATTTGCAGATTGCCTCGATTTTTGACATATAAGTTTGATTACGACAAGAAACAAAGAGCGCGTTAATATTTTTTGCGAGACGCGACATAGCGACGACGTCGGGCGGGCGAGGATTAGGTATAGTGTATTTATTATGAAACCGGACACCAGGAATTGGATTGAGAATCTACTATGGACTTGGCGCGAGACACTGAACACTTGAATTTGGTCAAGTTAGCCGATCCGAGTATTGTGTGATAAGTGATAATTATTGGAGCATACCCAAGAAACAACTAGAGAAGTTTTTAGAAAAACCAAGTTTTGCGGTTTCCCAATTTTTGGCATAATAGGAGTGAAAGGTTCGTGTAATGTTGTAAGTTTTTACAGGAAACTATAATGACCTTTAGGAGCGAAATACACGCATGCAGCAGAGTATAACAGGAAGGCATGACTTCCCACCCTCTTCATTTTTCTTGCTAATCAGTTTTTTGGTGCTACAATTATTGCAATTTCACGCTCGTAAAAGATGGACTAATTCTCTTTTAAACATTAATGAGATATGTGCCTATGTGAGCTGTGAAACTTAGTTAATAAAGTTGGCGCGTGTTAAGCGCCATTAATTATGAAACTTGTTTTGTCAAATTTATTTCCAGGAAAGTCCAAACTGGAATTATGATGTAGAGGAAATGAATTAATGAAAATATGGTTGGTGGCCGACGACTAAGCAGAACAATGACACCAAAGCAATCACTTATATTTCCACCATCACCGCCCCCAATTCCTGATGAAAATGGGTAATTAATTAGATTATTCGAAAGCTCGACCTTTCCAAATGCACCGGTAAATGTAAAGGACATCAATCACTACATTTTTGCATATCAATGTATTTTCAGGCCACCGGTCTACGAAATGAGACACATTCGGATACCACCGATACCGAGGGAGTCGAGTCTTTTATTCGAAATAATACTTTGTCTCCATGCATCCCTATTTTGTGGTCTTCAGTTTGTCCACTTGTACCGAACTGTTTGGTGGTTACCACAAAGTTTTAACTCAGCGGGAATTGTAAGTTTATAGATTGAGCAGATTCGTCACTAACGTGCTTGAAATATTGCTACACAGTCTGTACACAGTCCTAGCTCATTCCACTCCACTAACTTCAATACCCGGGAGCCTCCTTGTCTTTAACTCTTTAGAATAAAATTAACAAACCAAGAAAAACGCCTTGGGTATAAGCTCGATGCTTGAATGAATCCATCCGTCGTGCTGCAATCCGTGAATCCGCCAAAATTTATCCATAAGGCGACTGACAGACAGCCTGATCGACATGTATAATTGAGTTCAGAAAGAGTGCTATGGTTTGTTTTACAAAAAAGTAAACTTCGGTTTCTGTTTATTTGAATTGCGCAGAGCAAGCTTAAGCTACCACACCCGATAATTTTGATACGGACTCTAATACAATTATTTTCTTCCACAGAATTTCCACATGATCGACGAGAACTTGGTAATTTTTATTGCGGCAGTCATAGGACGGAGAATCCCATATCTTCTGATGAAGACAATTTTGCCACGTTTCACACACTGGGCATTGCAGATTGCAATGACCATGCAAATGCTAGTTTGGACGCTTATAGCTTCTTTTCATTTATGGCACAACAAAGCTTCGTATATTCATTTAGTCTACCTGTTTCTACCGTAAGTAAATATCGGTTTTACTGTACTGGAGATGCTTATTATAATAATTGTTTTACGTGCACAATACTCCTAGAATGACGCTCTACATTTATGTATTTGGTTTCTCATTGAATTCTATTGTGGGACATTGAAGAAGTTGATCACCCTGGACCCCTTGATTTTCATATATGCAGTCATGAAGCCATTGCAATACGAGATCAAGCCGAAATGCTAAGGCATAAGTTTAACATTAGGTTAAAGCGGGTTCTATGTTTAACAACTTTGGCAACTTACTATTCGACTTTTATTCCTTGGGGGTTTTCCCAGGTACGTTTCTACGTTTCAGTTTACTACGTTTAAGCTTTTTACTATTTGGGTTTTAGGAACCCAAAAACACGTTCATTTTTGCATTGTTGTACCTTTCAGACATATATACAATACGACTTATGGTTTGTATAGTCAACATCTAATACTCAGCTGGTTGGTTGTTTTTTCACTGTTTTTGAGTCGAGCATTCTGTCCAGACTTTTCGGATGCCCTTCATAAGGTTGCCTGTCATTTGGGGCGGTGGACAAAGCTGAGGCCGAGTCATGCTCCTTCTCAGATGTGCATAAAAATATATTATTTCCGTGATGGACAAGATATATAATAAAATAAAATTAATAGGTGGGTTATGGAATCTGTGTTTGCTCCTGGTTCTATTGTCAAACATCAACGAGAATTATATAAGGCAGAAGGAATACGGTCTACTGCATCCGAGCCTGGAAACCCTACTCATCAGAAGTTTGAGGTAAAATGACTGATTCAAGTCAAACGAATTATTCTTAGCAGTGAAACAATGACTTAGATATTTCCCTGTACAGATATTATTTGGTGGGAGTTCATTTCCCCGTCTTCTCCTGGGTTTTCACGTTTCCCTCATTACTTTATCGTAAGAAATATTTTTGGCTGCTTGAATTAGATTGCTGACTGCTGTTAATACATACGGAGACATACTTTTTTTAAACGATGAAAAGCGTATAATAGCTTTGATTGTGATTGACTATTCCCTTCTGTACTGTTTGCAGACTCCTAATACTCATCAAAACAACGGAATGGTACCAGGTCATCTCTATTTCTAGCATCATTATATCGTCACTCTATACTTTTATTAGATTAGGCAGGGACTTCCTAATCGTATGGAAGTTATATCAAGCGGAAGAAATTTTATTTAGACACAGACAGTAGTAGGCAAAAGCAAATTCAGTTTTTAGAATTTTGTAGACTCATTTTTCCACTTGTTATCTCTTATCTATTATCTTTACATTGCATACAGACAAAAGAATCAAAATTAAATGTTTGACAGTTATATTTATGTCTAATTGGTAAGCATAATCTGTTAACGCTGTAAAGAATTGCGCTTAGGTAATCTTGACTCGGTTGCTGGTTTAATTTGCAGACTATGAACTATTTTCGGAGTATATTTTTGTAAAAACCAAGAAATTATTAGGGTGTAAATTTTCTCACCAGCTATCCATTAAAATCGACGATGTCAACCAAAGAAAGCTCGTCTAACAGCATAATAGATCGGAAACCAAAGCATAATATATTGGGCAGCATGCATAGCAGTAGTAGTGTCAGTGCCTCGCCATTGAGTTCTCGAGTTAATTGGAAATGCGGGACCAGAATAAGGAGAAATTCCCACTTTGAGACAAATATAGTCCACAGGTCTACTTGCATTTTTATTCTCACACTCATACTCATACACGCACCCACACTCGTATATATACATTACACAATCGCAACATTGCAAGTGGCAACAGACCTTAAAAAAAACAAGAAAGGGCGTGGACTTTTTTAATAACATTTTGGATGTACAGTTTCAATTAACGTTAAATACCGATTTCGGATAGAGAAAGAGATCGCGGCGCAATCATTGTGCAGCGAGTTAGGTTTCAACATTTGTGAAACGTGGAGAAAATCTAAGTCATTCCATGATCCGATAAACACCTGAATTTAATTTGCTACCACTAGCAGATACGATGTCTCTCATTAATGCATATGATTGGAATGACAATCAAGTCGGAAATTGGATCCTAGGTAATGATCAATTCTTTTGTCCGTGCAATCCCCGTTTGATTGCTTGTGGGTCGGGTGGTGCGTTGTGTGGTTTGCGTGAAATTTATTTTGTATGCATTGTAATGGTATTCCGGTTTTCTCAAAGGGTTGGATCCGTCGCTGAGCATTTATGGTCCACATTTCATCAGCAGGCGTGTAAATGGAGCCAAATTACTAACCTTCATGGCTGGTGATTTGGAATATTTCGGAATACATCGAGTTGGCGACCAACTGCTACTCTACGAAGCTATTACTTCATTACGAAATGTGAGGATTTGATCTTGAAATACTGCATTACTGTGTCAATGTGTAAATTTTTCGTCGATTACTTACCATGGATAATTTGGTTTTGTAACCCAAGTAATGATCATTCATTCGGAATATAAGATTAATACCATGCACCAACTTGCAGGAAATGGAGGCTGATCGTATTACAATGCAATCATTAGCGTCAAGGCTAGGTGTCCGATGCAAAACGTATCGGTCAGAGCTGAGCAATTTACCCAGGAAAAATCGTATACCAAATGAATCGCTTGCCTCAGCTGCATATTTGATTGATTCGGCTAAATCCTTGTTAAGCTGGATGACTAGGTTTCCTTTCCTTGGAAAGGCGGAGTATGATACGATCAGTAGAAACTTGACCAAACATTCGTGAGTTATGCCTAGTAAATTCACTTTAATTGGTGTATATACTACTGTGGTGGTAAGTTGCTTGTTAAATATTTTTAGATTTGAACTCGCACTTCTGAGCCAAAGGGACTCGTTCGCGGATAATGCAATCGAGGTTAATTAATTTGTTATTTAATATTAGATTTGCGCAGTAGTGGAAAATTTAATTTGCTTTTTCGAATTATGGCATATAGGATGTCCAATACCTTTGCACAAAAATGATTGAAATATGTGATCACATAATTCACGAATGCAAGGATTCGCTTATTCTGCAACCTGCGGCGATTGACGTTATAACTATTCGCAAAAGACAAGAACTGGAATTGGTATGCTAATGCTACTTGAAACGACATTGATTGCTACTGTCAGATTTTTACCTTTCTATGCCAAAATTAACACCACTCCAAATATTTCCAGGGGCTTCAATTTGAATCAAGCTATTCAGGGATTCACCGAGTTTCTGGTGTAGTTCAAAATTCTCCTGCCCAACAATGTGGACACCTTGAGCGAGGAGACGAAATTCTTCAAGTTAACTACCAGACGGTAATCGCTTGGAAGCAGAACAACGTGATCAGTTTACTAGGGTACAATCCTTGTGAGGTGACATTAACCGTAAAACGAAGGCCTAGGCATGCTTGTAATATGCTTGGGCATATGTACCGGCCAAATAGTGTTCCAGCAAGAAAACTGGTCAGCCCTGTCATTGAAGAGAGCACCGAGAAGCAAATTTGGTATTGCACATTTAAAGCCTATTAAACGAACGTTTGCGCAGAATATATCCGTCATACCCGAATTAACCTGTAGTCCACAATAGTATTTCAAATGCAACTTGACCACCATAGTTTAACAAAATAGTGTGGGTTTAGTTGTGTGTGGATTGAGAGTCCGGCCTTTGGGAAGTAGCCACAGTAGCCAGCATTATTTAGTTTTGTATTCTGGCGTTTTGGCTTTGTGACAATTATCTTACATTGCTGCTTAATAAATTTACTAGCAACAAGGAAGCACTAGAAGAAACTAAAAAAGGCGAAGAGTCTGAAACGCCGAATTTAACAAACAACGCCGAGACTCGTTTTTGGAAACTGTACCCTAGGCCCAAAAGTTCAATTCGGAGAAGGGCTACTGTCAGCGGTGCAAGCCCAACCAGTACTCGACCACCTGTAACTTTTGTGAAAGTAAGAATCAAAAATACATTAAGTTAAAAAAATTTCGCGTGGTATGACCACCTTGGTAAGTCTAAATGTTCGCATTCGGCCGATTCATTTCAATTTGCTCAGTCAAAGGCCGTTCTGCCTTAATACCTCAACATACCCAAAACTCCTGGGAAATTTATTTCTAGAATCAAATGAAAAGCTGCGGTATGGATTGCCAGCGGAGCAAGCCTAAATAAATTCTCATTTTTTAAGGATAACTCATCAGCGATGCCGCACAGGCGTCACCCCCTTGACAAGTCCAAATCGGAGTCTCACAAATTGGATTTGGACGATCAAATACTCAAACTCTTTATTGGAAAATGCAATATTCAGGGTTCTCGCATAACATTACCGTTGATGGAAAACCTTGTGTTGAAAGGCAGCAACGATTCGATACCGACCCAACCAATGCTAGAGGATGCAGCTTATACGCAAAACCAATTACCAGCTAAATCGCCTCAGTTGCCAAGTCCAGCGAAAAGCATGGACGACATTTTAGAAGTATCTGCTGCAGAAGTAAGCAAACCTTCGCATGCATCATCCCACTCTGATCTATCACTGATAGCATCTGTGAGTGCACCAAATTTGAATACCTTTCCCCAAACTGGAGACACAATTTATTCTGGTTACCTCCATAAAAGGGGCCAATGGAAGTTGGGACCAAGATGGACTCGCTTTAAAGCTACCATTTCGCCGAAGCTATTAACGATTGGTCCTTCCTCTTTTAAGTTGGGTGGTAACGACTTTGTTATTAGTTTGGCCAATGAAGTACATTCACGACCGTTTGCATTTAAACTGGAGGAGCTGAAAGCAGGTAACGGTCGAAGCAAATCTCAATAACAAATTCACAAAAGAGTAATTTATTCATAATGGTAACATATTTTACAGACAAAACAATTATTTACGTTGCTGCCGAGTCTCAGTTGGAGATGCAAATGTGGATAAAATTGTTGACAATTGAAACTCAAATGATGTCCACTCCTTTCTCAATAGGCAGCAGTGGCAGTCACTATCCTCCCCCAAAAGTATTCAGAAGATCCACTTCTCTCCAGCGTAAGCGTCCTGCTCACCTCACCTCCTCATAGCCAGCCTGTTTAGAGGGCTAATCTCACCTTTTCCCTGTAAATATTACTTCAATTACTTGGGGGTTCAGGGTCACCCATCTCTCGCTCTTCAAATTTGTAAATTCTTAATGATGGTGGGGGTTGTATATACGGGAGGGTTATGTCGATTCGCCACGACGCCCTTCCGTAAGTCATATTCAGGAAGTCCTTAATCAAACATTAGACACTAACTATAAATTTTCTAAAAAATACGAATGCAAAAATGATTAAAATTAAATTGATTTGCAGCCGGATCACCACCACTCATTCCAGAGAAACCACTCAGGAGAATTTCATTGCCTCAACAAGTTAAAACCTGCCGAAATAAAGTAGCGCCAAGGGCATCAAGCCAGGTAAGCCCAAAAACTGTGGGCTAATCCTAATCTACTTGTGGGCAAATTGAATTAACAAATTTTCATTTTCCCATGCGAAGAATCTGCAAGGTATTTATTATATCTATTTTTTGTATCTCTTTCATCGAAACCTGTCCAGCGGCCAGAGGAAAAACGTTGCCTAACGGCAACAGCGACGCCCCCTCCATACACCAAATCAAACATTTCGAGTATAACCATAACCAGCTTAAAACGATATGATGGTAATCTTGGTGACTCAAAGGTGAGGCCTAGATTGCCTAGACAAGATGCTCGAAACGCTCACAGTAAAACACCGCTGGAAATTCAAAGATCATGCAATCGCCCTAATGGTAAGTTCTCATTCACCATGTTCATTCATTAAATAAAGAACTAGGTATCCACGGAATATTGCCCAAGATATTCATCTTAAATTCTGGTTGTTCGTAATTTTATGATTCTGCCTTATTGCAGGTCGTGCTATATAAATTTGTTAACTCTGTGTATTGGTATTGTTATGGCTACTTACTACCTACTAAGAGTATAACATTATTATTTTTTCTAGACTCCCGACGCTTTCAAACTGTGGAAGGCGATAGTGGAGGAAAACCGAAAATGGGAATCGGGATGTTGACATGGAAGGACAGTAACCTAAACTCAAATGCACCTTATTGCCGGAACTGTGGAACTAAGCTGCATGTTCAAACGATGGATTCCTCAACTCAGACAAATGATAATATATTTATATTAATTAATGGGGATCGCCAAAGCGTGCTTTAACTACAGCTACAGCTTAGAGCGAGGACAGACAGCTTGTTGTAACGTTCAACTGTTAAAAAATATTTTTATCGATAATCAATATCTGCACTTCCGGATTACATTAAATTTTTGTTGAGATATTTAAACAAGGGCATTGTTGTGTTAAATGCCATTATAATAAATGCAACAGTAGCACTTGTCAATAACAGCTTGGGAAATGCTGCACTGCACTGTCTCTGCCATATTATACATTCAAACGAAGCATCAGAGACGCAACAGGTTTATTAGCGGTTCAACCCTTTGTTGCTTTCCATTTCCGTGGGAAACTTGGATTGCTCATTAATCCCGTTTTACTAGCTGGCAAGTAAAGTAGCTTTGACGACATTTACAAAGTCAATGCGATGAGGTACTGGAATTTTAATTTCAAACTTTTACAAATTTTGGAAATGAAATTGGACGATGTTATACGTATTGTATTGTGATTGAGTTTATTCGGTTAGCTTTAATCTCAAAAGGCTACGGAGTAGATCTCACTCAACGCAAGGTTAAACTTGGGTTTCTGTACAAGAATGTTAAAACAATCGATAACACTAGGTTTGACACAAGGTTTTTACGAAATGGAAAAGCCAGACTTTGCTCTCAATTTATTTTCCAGATCATATTTTGAAATTTTATTACGACTACATTAGTAATACTGAACTCGATTTACAAATTCTAACCTAAAAGGGTTAGACTTCAAAGAGATTCTAGTGTAAAATTATCCTAAAGTATTAAATGACAGTCCCAGAACTTTTGACTAATTTCAAATGAAATTACTTGACACCTGAGACTAGAAGGATTATGAACGTTGTTATCGCTCTTCGGTAAGCTGAGATAAATGCAATTATTAAGTCTAGTCGCCTACTGCACTCTAAGATAGTCAGATACACAGCCTCCAATTCAATTAATGTGAGGTGAGTAGTTAAACTTGAGTCATTTCTTCATCAATCTTGGATAAGGATAACACTTCATTGGCTGCAAAAAATAGGACCGGTATTAACTGATTATGTAGAGAGTTTAGCCTAAGCATATATACTTAATCAAAAAATTGGACCTAGACTACTACAACAGAATAATAGCTTCATAATGAACCGGGCTGCTTACCAAAATATTTAATCCTTGGCAAATCCGCTGCTTTGAAATTAAAAACAGTGCGAACTTAAATTCCGACCTACAAAAGTTATGAGTAAATGTAATACACGGACGACGCCGCGTGGATCAATCAGGAAAGAAATCATCCGTTTTTGATAACCAAAAGGCAGGTCGAACGTGCCAAGATTAGTAAAGGTGGACAAAATACAAATTTCCGGTCAGGAAAGGATTGGAGCTTACATTCAAATGCTGAGGTAGATGTCCCAAATTGGCCGACGTGCAGATCCTTGTTATTTTCAAGCATTGGGTCAGATTCCGACGAGCCTTTTTGGTTTGACGACTGGATGTAGAAACCGTTTGAGGTTGGGGCTGAGACGCTATCGCTCACCTAGTTTAGATACATGTATACATCAATTTCAAACTTTCAGTCCAATAAGAACTCAGTAAATTACTCTATAAGCTAACCTGAATTAATTTACGAACCACATCTCTTCCAATGATATGGTCTAGCATGGTGCGCAGGAATTGGTCGGACATAATTGTTAATCGTAACTTGTCCCTGTGCCAAACGAGCAATTTGCTTTCCTCCATAGCGGTAATTGTAACCTGGGTTTGCAAATTACACCATCATTCCCCATTAATTAAATGGTTAAATGTTACAAATTTTGTAATGCAGAATGGAAGAATTGTCGAGAGACAACCTCGATCAAATGCAATATCAGGCAAACAGATCATAGTTAGCTACCTGAAAAAGTTCATCGGTTGAGACACCAAAGTATTCGGGTGAGTCAACAAATTGGTGTGGAAGAATGATGTGCAGTGGACGACCTTGTTGAGAAACGAGAAGCCTGAAAAATTAAAACATTCTTGACTCAGACAAGTCAAATGTAGAAGTTGGCACAAACGGAGACTTTAAGTATACGACAAAGGACACTGAGGACAGAGAAGGCAGTATTAAACTGCTAAAACCACTCTATTTTTGGATGTCACAGAGATTTGGAAACTCAGGTTCATTTTACCTTCCGGATAATAACAAGGCCAAACTGTCAACCTTGGTAATTTTCTCGATTGCGTAGTTATCGCCTGTGTGCAATATTCTGTTATTCCTTTTACAGTTTAATACCAGGCTGAACTGTGGACGAGATATTCGAAGAGGAGCAAACAACTTCTTATACACCTGCCAAAGTTAAAGTTTATTAAAACATTGGAATCTAAATCTATATTTCTGTCGTAAAAAAATAGGTGTTTGGTTATTCAGTGCTAATTATTACCTGCTCAACCTCCTTGACAAAACTTCCTCTCCAACGGGCTGCCTTGAGAACTAGGTAGGTTAAATTTACTGCAGCGAAGGCGCCATTCCACGCAATCAAGTCCAGTGAGTGTAAAATGAAATATCCGAAAAATATCATGCAAGTCGAGTACAACAAGGCAAAAAGCCTCCAAATGACAGTAGTGGACGAGTTCGGAATAATGAACAAAATTAAGAGGCAGAGATTAGCTAGCTGAAGAGAAATGTGATGAATCGGTGTCCAACGAGTAAATAATTGTCCACTCCAAACCCATGACAGCAAACTCAACTCCCCTTCTAAAAGTGTGGCATTGACTAAAAATGAGCTTCTGCACGGGGATGGATGCTCCTGCATTTCAATCACGAAGCCGTCTTCGTCCGCATTCATAACACCGCCGAATGTCTTATAACTAGTTTAAATTAGTGGCAAGGATCTAATTTAGTGTGGAAGCGCCCCACATTTTGCACGAGTTTAACTGGGAAGAAAGAGAGAAAATTAATGGGTCCAATGTAAGTTAGCCAAGTTGATTAGGTATCAGAATAGTTCAGAGAAAGCAAACCATTCTCCAGCACCACCTAACAACTTTCTTGTTTGAGTGCGCAAATTAAAATTAAAACAAATAACACAAATCACGGTTTTGAATGCGGCGGTTTTTGATACAGGATAGGAGTTGGTGTCTCATTGAAAGTCGTAGCAATCCCCTTGCAAACTGTATAGCACCAACCGCACTACCACATTACCCAACCCATACGAACTCAACTCAGAGCCTAAAAATGATTGCCAAGTCAAATAAAATAGCCCAAATTCAGTACTAGTCAGTCTTATGAGAAAGGGAGGTCAACTATGTGCTGCTACTACACTGGTGGTCAGCCAATACGAGCAAATATGGGTTAGATGAACATTCCAATATAAAGGCAAATCAAAAGCAAATCACACCACGCACAACAACAAGCGATGATCAGACAGACACATACTGAAGTCGAATGTTTACGTGTCTGTCCGTTTGTTTGTCTTCTGTCTCCTCCTAAACCGCTGAACAGAAATGAAAAAAGAAATGCAGAAATGCAGAATTACAGAAATGTAGAAATGCAGAAGTGAAAATATGCAGAAATGTAGAAAAGCAGAAGTGTAAAAAATGCAGAAATGTAGAAATGCAGAAATATTGAAATGCAGAAATGCAGATATGTAAAAATGCAGAAGTGAAAAAATACAGAAATGTAGAAATGCATAAATGCAGAAGTGTAGAAATGCAGAAACGTAGAAAAGTAGAAATGCAGAAGTGCAGATATGCAGAAGTGCGGAAATGCAGAAATGTAGAAGTGTAGAAATGCAGAAATTTAAAAATGCAAAAATGTAGAAGTGTAGAAATGCAAAATGTAGAAATGTAGAAATGCTGAAATGTAAAAATGCAGAAATGTAGAAATGCAGAAATATGTAGAAATGCAGAAGTGAAAAAATGCAGAAAGGCATAAATGCAGAAGTGTAAAAATGCAGAAGTGCAGAAATGCAGAAATGCAGAATTACAGAAATGTAGAAATACAGAAGTGAAAATATGCAGAAATGTAGAAAAGCAGAAGTGTAAAAAATGCAGAAGTGTAGAAATGCAGAAATGCAGAAATGTGAAAATGCAGAAATATAGAAATGCAGAAATGCAGATATGTAGAAATGCAGAAGTGAAAAAATACAGAAATGTAGAAATGCATAAATGCAGAAGTGTAGAAATGCAGAAACGTAGAAAAGTAGAAATGCAG
>JAAXYW010002718.1:0-14116 GCA_036851895.1 Orthonychiurus folsomi | reverse complement strand
CGCTAGTATGTCATGTAGTAAATGCCCTAATAGTATTGGACATTCTAAGGTTGGAATCATGTTTCGCGGAAAGGAGAATGCTCTTATGCCAAATTGGTAACGTTTTAGTTCTTTATTTACCTTTGCTTGTTTTTTTTAAAAAAAATATTAGTGATCTTGAGTTGTTGAAAATTGTATTCCTAATATATAATTTGAAGGATTAACGGAGTTGATTATTACATTGCAAAAGTATCACACTTTCTAGCTTTATTTTGAAAAAAAAATATTTTTTAACAAGATTTTAAAGTGTTGTCTGATAAGTTCCGCCCACTGGCTTCTAAATTTGTCATTCTCCTAATTGTGTGCTCAGGAAATACATTCCCGTTGGCTATCACGGACGAGCCTCTTCTGTTTTAGTCTCCGGAACTCCAATTAGAAGACCGAATGGACAGACTTCACCAGCTGATGACAAACCCCCAGTGTTTGGGCCTTCAAAACTTTTGGACTTTGAGTTAGAAATGGGTTTCTTTGTTGGGCCTGGAAATGCTTTGGGTGATTTTTTAATTTATATTTTCAGCTGGCCAGTAATAGGCATTGTCGAACATCAGCGCATCAATAAACTGTTTGCCCTTCTCTTATTTTGGAAGGCCGCATTTTAAAATTATGAAATTGATGATTTTTTGTTTTTTATTTTAATGTAGGAGAGCCAATCTCCGCCCAAAATGCAGGGGACCATATTTTTGGTAGGTTGAATCAGTAGAGGAATGTAGGGTTTTCTTGGATTTGCATTAATTAAAATAGTGATTTACCACCCACGCAAATCCTAGGGCTCGTCCTCGTCAACGATTGGAGTGCTCGAGACATTCAAAAATGGGAGTACGTTCCACTCGGTAAGCCGGATCTACCCACAATCAAATTATAATTCCTAGAACTATTCCATAGTATTCCATGAGTTGTGGGAATTCGGATTTACATTACAAAAGCAATGTTTGACGACAAAATTCCCAGGTCCATTCCTAGCAAAGAATTTTGGAACAACGATTTCCCCTTGGGTGGTCACACTCGCCGCACTCGAAGAGTTCAAGGTAGACAACTACCCACAGGACCCGAAGCCCTTCCCCTACCTTCAACATGAAGACAAATTCACCTTTGACATTCCACTAACTGTCTCCATCACACGTGAGTTAACTTCTAGCTCCTTTTCCATATCCTCAAAAGAAGTAATGAACCATTTCTGAGTTTGGAAATCTAATTTACGATCAAAACTTTTCATTTGAACCTTTCGTCTGGAATTGTCACCTGGAGGAACTAACAAACGTTACATTTCATTTTACTTCAACTTGTTTTAATTTCCGCAGCCGCTGATTCCAAGAAGGAGACCGTTGTTTCCAAATCCAACTTCAAATACATGTATTGGACTATGAAACAGCAATTGGCTCACCAGTAAGCTAATCAGGATTTTCAATTAAAACTTATGACCAAAGTGAAACATTTGAAATTAATTTTAATTATAGTACTATTACGGGATGCAATATGAATCCGGGAGACTTGTTAGCGTCTGGCACAATTTCTGGACCGGTAAGATTCTCAGAATTTTTTAGTTATTTGCCTGGGCACGTTTACAGTGAAAGTCTTTAGGAAATTTGCTTGCATATCTATCCATCCTTTCTGGATGGATACACCAATAGGTAAATTGAATCCAAATATTTGAGATACTTGCTTTATGATTCCTGTTTTTCATCCCGCTCTTATAACTTACAAAGAGGATTTGGAAAAGCGCGAAGAAAGTAAACATGCGGCTCCGCCAATATAGTCATTGACAAAGCAGCACGTGCAAATCAAAGCAAATAAACGACGGATGAAGGATTGCCTTTGAATCTGTTTAGTCAATCTCAATAAATTGAAGGAGATTACGTCATTACAAAGGAAACACATCTTTTGCAAAGAATCAAATTTCTTTTTACTAAACCCTACCTACACCCAGGTGTATGGTTTAGAAATTGAGTTTAGGATTTTGGGAACTTGAATAACTCCCAGATGCGCACATCAAAGATGAGAAAACAAAATGGAATGTGATTCAAAGTCAATGTTTTGCCAAATTGAGTTGAACTTTTCAAATTCTGTCCATGTCCTCCGCAGCACCGCAGCCCAGTTTCATTGAGTTATTTATTTGCTGCTTTTATGGGATTCAACTTCGCAAAGTGGTTTAAATGTTGAGAGCACCGAGCGAGCGTCCGCCCCGCCGCATTCACCACGCACATCCGCATTTGTTTTGCCCGGTTTAATCCTAAGGCCTACAAAACAACGGGAAATGGTATGTCTTGACACGTTAAGACGTAGTGGTAGAAAGTATAGACATTTGGAGGTGTGTACTTCTACTACTGAATTTAGAAATGTCATGACGTACGTTTATTATGGAATGAGAAATGCGATTTGAGTTGAGCTTGTGGAAAGGTGGCAGATTTTCTTATAATCTCTTTCATCTGTCATTTTCATCCTTTTTCCTGTAGACGCCTGAGTCCTTTGGATCTATGTTGGAAATCAGCTGGAGAGGAAGTAAGCCCTTTGGAATGAGTGATGGATCGGAGAGAACTTTCTTGAGAGACGGCGATCACGTTATCCTCAGAGGTATGTTCGTATTCTCTCACGTTACTTCTTTGCCCATGCTAGAAACAATTCAACAAAACTTCACAAGTTTCAATTTCTTGGGAAAATTTTCGAACTGTGGAAAAAGACAAAGGTGTCTGGCTGAAAAAAGAAATGCTCGTCGGGAGTCTAACAACGGCTCCGGACAAGTCATGAATAATTCTTTTCGCAAAGTTTGCCGAACAAACGTCGTCCCTTACCTTTGAAGGAAATTACATTAAAAACTCATCAGCGATGGTGTTTTAACTTGAAAATCGGGCACAACAGTATAGGTGTCCAACAATTGCTTTTTCAACACGGTTATATTCCGTATAAAGAGAAAATATGCCTTGGAGGAGGTCCACAACATCAATTTGTGCGGAGTAATACCAGAAAGCTTGTCTTGAATTCTAATGACCTCCTCCATTGATCGTTTCTTTTGATGAAGTAAAAACTCAATTTTCTACATCAAAGACAATACTTTCTCCATTTCAGCACAACTTGTTTTTCATAGCAACCTCCTCCATTGACTTCACTTGGTTTTATAAAATCAAGAGGATCTAATAAACTATTTTGTATTCTGGGAGCGTCCTTCAGCCCACCATGCTATTATTTCAAGCAGAAGATGTGCAGTTTTTACCTTTGCCTGATTCTTGAATAACATTAGATCCTCTTGCCCTTAGGCTGCTGCGCAAATTGCCAAATTTTGCACACATTTCAAGATTTCCTTTACCAACTTAATGTTAATTCAACTTTTGTAGTCAGGAAGTTAAGCAATGTCAATCCTCCTCCAATTTTATGGAACGACCAAACTCTTCAAACATGTATGAAATCTCTCATCCAAATTTCGCAGTCCGTCGCTTTATCTTTTTTCGTGTAATTTGGGTGCACACCTAAATGGCCCACCTTTCCACTCGGAATAGACCTACAATTTACTTTTACTTTCCGAAATGTCTAACCTAATCTTCAATCAGCAATTTGAACCTTGTAAATGTGAATTTTGCCCAGGTTATGGAGAAGGAAACGGTTATCGCATTGGATTCGGTGAATGCAGCGGAACAATTCTACCCGCGCTGACGTCATAAGAAATTCACTTTTCTGCACGAGCCCGGCTCAATCCGAAGCAAAAGACGTCACAAGGTCTTTCCGTCTCATTCCACGCCTCTCTTTATACATTACGTAGTTGAAACAAATACTTATTTTTTCAATTGAATTGTCTGTCTTGAAATGTAGTAGTGGGAATTAAGAATTAAATCATTGAATCAGCTATGAATGTTGTTTTGTTTTGAAATTAAAGATTAACTCCGAAATTATGCTAATCAACCTTGGAATCCTCTCAATGTCAACACAGCAGTATAGTAGCAACAGGCAGGCACAGTTGTTGTATATGTCATGCATGCATGCGAAATTCGAGGAGACTTCAAGATCCAGCATGGCATAATCTGAATTGTTTGCTTTATCTCGAAGGTTCGACTCCAGTGCAGACCTTGCCTCTTGCCTTGGCGTTAAGAACACTTTATCACTCATCTCGTGGTGACCTATGGCACGAAAAATGGATTGTGTGACGCAGTTCTTTTCAAAATAAATTAATGAAGCTTGAATGCACGGAACAATGTTTTGTTAGCCAATCGTGCTACTTTGTACTTTTACAAGGCATGCAGTAGTGTATAGCATGGATATACAATACACCAGACGTGGATGGATACATACATACGTTCATTCAGCTTGAGCCTTTCTCCAGGATCAGAACCGGAAATCAACGTCAAGCTAAGCAGCCCGGACAATTTCTCAT
The DNA here is from genome assembly GCA_036851895.1 of Orthonychiurus folsomi. Classification (NCBI taxonomy): domain Eukaryota; kingdom Metazoa; phylum Arthropoda; class Collembola; order Poduromorpha; family Onychiuridae; genus Orthonychiurus; species Orthonychiurus folsomi. The sequence continues at coordinate 9,720 of JAAXYW010002718.1, read as the reverse complement.
GGAGTTGAAAAGCCTGAATAAGTGAAAGGATAAAATGCTGGGATTGAATAAAAAAAAAGAAAAATCATAATTCACTGCATTATTGCTTACCGGCAGATAGTAAATTACTAAGTCACTTTTCTGTCTATTTTAATTCAATATTTTGACACGGGGGAAGTAAGTTATAAACAAGATCTATAAACATAAACTCTAACTCCTTTCGCTCGCAAATTAGAGTTACATCAGATAAAAAAATTCTTGTGGGCGTAGTTCACTTTAGGAGCTCTCGGTTTCTGCAAACGAACCAGATTAAGAGATCAAAGAAAATTACGACGGAATGGAAGGGGTAGGGATTACCGGGTGATTGCTTCTTCATCAAGTGACAACCTTGAGGGCTAATTAGCCTGATTATAATGTCTGCGAGAGAGAACCTACGCTACCTTAAACTGCAATTAGAAGAGGCTTAAAGCATACATTTTTACATGTTTTACTACCATAAAGTCATTTATTAATCAGGTTTGCTCCTTAAATTGTATTGCACTGCTTTAATTCAAATTGATAAACAAATTAATGTATTTTATTAGTGCAATGAACATCCAGCTGGTGAGTATTATCATTCCAATCTTATAATACATAATTGCGTCATGTATAATGCATATGTGCGTGCCTGAGTAGCGTACGGACATGTATACAAAGTATGAGTGTACACAAATATGCAATTCCAATATTCTATTGAGTTAAGAAAACGTTTGGAGAAATGCGCAATGTCGTATGACATCGTGTGGCATGACCGTGAGTCATCGAAAAGTTTATTTAGCTGATTTAATTGGCATTTGTTTGTACCCAATTAGAGCACTGTGTTCACAAAAAAAAATCAACCGATCAATTTCTTGGCTTCGGACATGATCGCTACTAACGCTGCTGTTTAGCATCTAAACGTACAAAAAGCTGTCTCAGGAACTCAGCGCTATCTCTTCGGATAAGAATCAATACCGTATTTAAAGTCAGACTAATATGTCTTAATGTACGCATCATCTTTAGCTGAAAGTCGAGCTACAAGACATCATCTTTAGCTGAAAGTCGAGCTACAAGACATCATCATGATTAATTTATGAGATATGCCAAATCGGCTTCCTCCCGGCCGGCAGCGGCGGCAGCAAAATTTAGTTAAATGAACAGATTTACACACATTAATGCTGTCGCCGTCGCGTCGCCTGTTACATACTACATGCTGATTTAGGCGTTTCTCTGATTTGATGGTGTAACTGAGATTGTGTGACCAAATTACATTCATACAAAAGACGCTATTAAGTAAGATGGATTTAGCAAAGTCAGGAAAATAATAAATCAAAATTAAGCTCGAAAGCAAAATACTTTTAAACTTTCCCAGGCCAAAAAGTCTAGACGCAAACGTTGCGGATTTATCGAAAACCTGTAATTACGCTGATTGTCATCCACGCCGAAGCCGCATGTTTTAATTCTGGTTTTTGCAAAAGTACAGAAACACACGTAGTTTTATTTGTGCATATTTCACTCACACATTAAGCTTGTCCCGCCATGCCATTATATTGCGATGTTTATTTGTCAAATAAATCTGATTATAACTATTGAATTTTATTTTTGTTTCGAGTTTAACCTGAAGAGTTCACAAAAAGAATTGAGTTATTTTCGCGAATTGTTTTTATGCTAAATTTCCACGCAAGTGCTTAATCATGCAAAAATCAACCCGTATATCCCCATTAATTACCAATCCTGTCGAACATCATTCTTTCCTTCGTCCGACGTTTGTAATTCGCAAATCATATTTTGCATATATTCAACCCACATCGCTGCTCATGAAATCCCACGTTGTTGCGTTGGGCCAACGATTTTTTTAATCAGTCATTGCCGTCAGACCCGCATCCCTCCTGGCCATTATTTTCCAGCATGGAATGAAATGCTCCCACACTAAGTACGCCAAAAAGACGCTCTCCTCGCCTCCTGTCGTAGCGCAAGCGTGAGCAATTTTTTTTGCATGAAAACCTCTAGAATCTGATTACAACATTAATTTAGCCAAGTTTTTTGCGAAAAGTCATGGGGGATGTCAAATTGCTCTTCTATCCACTCTTCCATCCATCGAAAAATACATTACATACATACGCTCAGCTCAGCCCGCTTCCATCCATATCTCCATGGACGCAGACAATAGAAATGAACACGAGCCGACCATCCACTTCCATTGCAAAGTTGAATTTCAAGGTTAAACGGTCGAAAAAGACAATTTGAACCGCAGCTTAATTGTTTAACTATATCATTTTCATTTCATGCCAGGGCAGGGATACCTTGTTTCATGCTAATAAAGACAAAATTCAGAAACCTACATTCATTTGAATTTTATTCTATTTTACAACTGACGTGAAACCTCAGTCAGAACTACAAGCTTACAAACCAAATCCTACATCTAACATCTTAATGCTGATAAATCATAAATCATAATGTAAGCCTAGAACGATCTTAATACAATACATCCTTAATAGTTCAGTTTAGTTCACCCTTCACTCAACTTTCTTAGTAAACCTTAGCAATTTGTCTATAGCGATTTCCTTGTACCCGATGTAGTATTGCATCATACACCGTCGTGTGCGTTGCACACGCCAATAAGCATTAAGTAAATATGATGGCTGCATTTCCAAGTAATTGTATCCGAGAACATTTTACTCATATTAATATCCGTATATTTAACTTATGTCTTAGTTTACTCTTAGTGTCTTAACTAGCCCAGTATAGTAGTTAACTAGCCCCGTAGTTTAAACCACGAGCTGAAGCAACCACAAAATTGCAATTCATATCATTCATATCCAAATGCAGAAAAAAAATTAGAATTCCCAACATGCTGTGCGTGTAGTATGTCTACACATCACAATGATATTCACAAATTTCAAAATTTCTAGTATACGGTGTCTTTTGTTATACAATTCAAAAACGATATCTGAAGAGCACACTTTAGAAGGTGAAGGAATTACGAAGTACGGACACTTGCTAGCAGTGGATAAGGGATTACTGTAATCCTGTTGTGATACAAACAATACAAGAAGACAGAAGAGTTTGGCAGGCTTTCCAAGTTTATAATTGGAATTTTCCAGAGGTTGGGATTGATTGTCTGATGTGCACTTCTATTGGATGACGTTTGAGTTGGGTCGGGAGCAAGGGCAGGCAGGGAGTTGGGGCTGGTGGGTATATGCGACGTAGGTCTGTCAAAATGTCTCCTCCCTGGGCCCAGACTGCGCAAAATAATTTTTTCCCCATTCATCCCGTTGGCTCCCACTCACCTGGCCATGTACAACCAGGCGCAACCGGGTGATTTGACTCCTTAACTACCAACCAACTCATCCTTCCATCCCTTCAAAAATTATATTAAAAAATTAACAGCTCCACACAAAGTTATTTTCAAAAAAATCCAGACGGATAGGAGTGGTTCCTGTGGTTGGTGGAGTGTGAGGAATCATGTCCCTCAACTTAAATACATTTGTAAATACTGGGGGTGGTGGTGGTGGTAGTGGTAGTGGCGGCAATGGACCCAATAATGGTGGTGGACCACCACCAACCTACAATGCGGCGACGGCTGGAATTTCTGGAACAAGTGGTGGGGGTGGGTCATCCACGACGACCTCTGGACCCCCATCCAAAAAGAAACGGAAACAACAAGAAACGAAACCCCAGTCACAAATTAATAAATGTTTAAATGAGAAGCGGCGGAGGGAGCAAGAGAATATTTATATTGAAGAATTGGCTGAGCTCATATCCGTGTCTATTGCGGATATGTCCGCCCTTTCTGTCAAACCCGATAAATGTGCTATTCTTCAAGAAACTGTGAATCAGATCCGAAGGATTAAAGCGAATGAAGAGAGTTATGGGAATTTACTTCAAGTGAGTAGTTATTTGGCAGCATCACCAAGTCCGACGGGTTCCTCTTCGTCTACATCTGGGGGCGTGGGGTCATCTTCCATGTCACAGTCCAGCTCCAATATCGTCGTTCAACAGGGGGATGTGAGTAGTTCAACTACGATCCTTGCAAATGAAATTCTTTGTCCCTTGGTTCTGGAGGCTTTGGATGGATTCCTCTTCGTCGTCAGTACGGAGGGACGAATTGAATATGCTTCGGAGAATGTACAAACTTTTATTCAATTTCAACAATCAGATTTACAGGGACAATCCATTTACACGATCCTTCATCCATCGGATCGTGCAAAATTTGCAGCATCCCTTTTACCCATTTCCCAACAACAGCCACAACAATCTCAGCCTCAATTCAGTGGTTGGATGTCCGAAGGATCCAATCATTCACAATCATCAGAGACGGGGTCAGTGGCTTCCGGTTCCGCATCCACATCTGCTGGACCTAAACCACAACGATCATTTAATGTCCGTGTCAAAATCAAGACGACAAGTGAGGAGTCAGCATATGAAAATATGCAGATCAGTGCTATTTTGACCCCACACCCTGGACCGTCGGAAGAAAGCTGCCTGGTTTGCATTGCAAGACGACTTCCACCCAATGAAAGGCCACCTGGGGCTCCGGTTGAACAATTCACCACCAAATTACTAACAGATGGAAGATTGATCGGATTGGATACAAGTGGTCTGAGCTCAAATTTTAGTTTACACTTGTCAAAGGAATTGGTTGGGACTTTGCTTCAAGAATTATGTCATCCAGCGGATATGAACAAATTGAATCAACATTTGAGAGAAACTCATGCGAGTGGAAGTTCAACTTCACCACTCTACCGCATTAAGATTGGTGAGAAGTTTATTCAAGTACAAACTAAATCCAAATATTTTGCGTTTAATTTAAACGCGGAGCCTGACTTCATAATGGCAACCCACACAATCGTCATCGGGATGGAAGAACAATTAAATGCTAATGCTGGCGGAGCTGGAAATGTTATAATTAAACAAGAAGTTGTCAAAACCCCTACAATGTCAACACCGTCCTCCACATCCACCACTACGACCTTGCAACAATCACAGGATACAAATAACAATTCGGAAATGGATTCATTGGGAAGCTTCCAAACTTTTCCATTGAATTCCAGTGACTATGACTTTTTGGATTTCCCCCCACTGTGGGGCTCAAATATTTCCAACGACAGTTCAGAGCAAAGTATTTCTCAACACAGTCTGAGTATGGAATCCTCAAGTCATCAAAACACCAATTCAATTAGTCTTGGTCAGAACAATTTGTCAAATCCATTGAAAAGTACAATTACTCTCTCTGGGAGTTTGACACCGAATCCCTCTACTTCTTCCTCTGGGTCTTCTTCTGGGATGGGACACATGAACTGGAGTAGCATTGCGGACATGGGGGCTGGAGCTGTAATGGATGATGCTTGTGATAACGGGAATGATAATGGTGATAGATTGAGAAAACTACTGACGGGGAATGAAAATTTGAATCCCACTATGCACCAGCAAGAAAACAAAATCCTGAAAGGGCTTTTGAATCAGGATGACTTTGAATCAAATCAAATCGAAACTAATTACTCAGAACTCAAATGAAAACGTGTTGTTGAGATTATTGAGCAGTGAATCAAATACAATTCCAAATCACCAGTCCAATTCACAACCAAACACCCCTTCCTCTCCTAAAACTTATGCTGGTCAGCATCAACAGCAGACCTCTCATATGAGCACTGGTCATCATCAAGGTGGCTCTCATCCCGGAATTGGTGTCCCTGGTTGGAAGTGAATTACTTCAACAATTGCTAAACAATCAGCAACAGGACATGCAACACTCCAATCACTCAAGCACGAATCTCCAGGCCCTGGAGCAAAGAAATCTGTTCAAGAAACAATTGCTGGAGGAGGAATTATTCAGACAAAGTGGTGCGAACATGAAGAACAACATGCAAACTTTGCCCGGGGAACTTTGTAAGCGAAACCCAAGGCTGGTCTCATTGTTATCAAAACAACCAGTTGACACAAATTCGTCCATCCCCCTAGTCCCACCCTCCCTCCTTTCAGCCTCCCCACAAGATAAATTATTGGAGCGTTTGAAAGAATCACATTGGACTCAGCAACAGCAGCAACAACTCATCATGCAACATCACCAGCATCAACTTAGACAACAACAACGGCCAGTAAATGTCCAACCTGAGATGCTATTGAATCTGCCTACCTCAGACGAATTACTTGATAAAATCCTGGATCAAGTGGTTGATTTAGTACCTGACACCAGTAATCACAATGTGTTAAATTCAAATAATATTAATACTTCAAATAATTTTGATGAAACACTACTTGGATTTCTGGAGGAACACAACAGTACTTCGACGGGGAATGAATTGGCAATGATTAATGCTATTCAGAAGGAATTGATGCGCTACGAGCAAACTTCCATGACCACAACATTTCATGCTGCACCTCCAAGCCCCAATCCCATGTCCCCATCTGTTGCCCAGCATCAAGTAATCCAACAGCAACAACAACCCCAGCAGCAGCAGATGTATTTGCAAACTCCGCAACAAGCAGTTCCTCCTCAACTTCAAACACCTTCTTCCCTTCAAGGGCAACAACCCCCCGTGTACATTCAACGCACGACCACAACAACAACAACAATGACTCGATTTCGTCCACCTATGCCATCCAACTTGGCAACGCCAATGTCTGTGTCTCCTCAACCTCCTCAAGCATCACTACCTAATCTATTGAACATCCAACTAACACCTCAACAACAGCATCAAATTTTGCAACGGAGGAAGTTACAACAGTTACAGATGCAGCAGTTACAAAACATGAGCCCGCAACAACAGCAACAGGCTATGTTGCAGTATCGTGAGCAACAACAACAACAGCAAAACAATGCCAGGGTGGCCCAGGCTGTTAATTTAGATAGTTTATTGAATAATGGAATTGCTCCTAATGTTACACTTCAGCGTACAACAGGACCGCGCCCAAATGACCTCCTTCAAGCCCAACTGCAGCAACAGATGCGACCAAATGCTCCACAACTTTCCCCGCATCTCCCTCAATATTCAAACAGCTTGACCCGTGTACCCACGTACGCCACAGCATCCATGACAGGTCAACCCCAAGCGCAATCACTTCAACAATTACAACAGCGCCAACAAACTGCGACTGGTACACAACAACAACAGCAGCGGATGTGGACACAAATGGCCGCACAAAGAAATGCAATTGCCATCTCAACTTCCATTCAACAGCAAAATCCAATGCTGGATGCTCAGCTGTCTGGTGCTCCCTCTCAACAGCAACAACAACAGCAACAATTGAGACAACAGTACCAACAAAGACAACAGTCCTTGGAAGAATTTTACAATAGTGCTGCAGCAGCTGCCAATGGTGGAGGTGGACCAAGGCGACCATTACCGCAGCAGCCAATAAATCAGCAGAGTGACGGGCTATCACCTGACTACGTGAGACAGGAATTGCGGAATAAAGTTGGTGCAAGAAGTTTACCACAATCGACGGCGCAGCATATGGGTGTACCTGATTTTGAAGCCATTACTGGTTATCAACCTTTTCTTGAAGCCCACTCCCAATCTTCACCTCAACAAGCGTCTCCGAATGGTTCATTGGGCAGTAGTGACAATTTGAAGACTTCACAGCAGCATCCGCACCATTCGTAATTAATTGTAAGAAAATCTTGTTTAAAAAAGTTTAAATGTAAAGAAAAAGAAAACCATAAATCGGAAGAATATATATGTAATACACCTGAAAAAAATTCAAAGACTGGGCCATTGTGCAATTTTTATGTTTTTTCAGTCTGTGTCTATTTTGGAGTTGGGAAAATTAAAAAAAAATACAAATTATTAAATATTTATGAAAATGTACATGTTATATTCAAATGTCCGGGATATCAAATTAATTTAAAATTTGGAAAAATAAATATTTTGTCAAGAAATTAAAAGAAGGTGTGTGCTTGGTGCCCAAATTTCTTCGTCATTAGTAGAATCTACAATTTGTTACTTCTGATTCTTTTAAAATTTGTATATCATGTAATTTTACAGAAAATCGCCTTAGAGAACCAAGTTTTCATTACAGAAGCCAGACGTTTTGAAGAGTAGAAGCTTCTAACATGTAATGTCACTTCATATCTTTGAGATGAGTTAAATGTAGGAAATAATAGAAAACCGTAGTTGAATGAAACGGGAATAAAGGGATTTGGGTTAAATCTCCTGCATAGAAATAGCCCAATAAACGGAAAATCCGAAACCCACATAATGTGCTTTGGAACATGTTGTATTGCATGGATTTTGGTAAGAGGCTTTCCCACCTGCCTCCATGCATCAAACATCACCCACATTGGAATCCCAACTGAGCTTTCCTCCTCAGACCGAAATCCCATATTCAGTTTTACGCCTGGAAAAAGTCTGCTTTGCTTTTACTCACCACATACGAACCAAATTTGCAACCCTCTTTTCATCGGATGTCAAAGATGCCTTACCAAGGAAAGTTTTAAACCCACTTGGCACCAAGTGGGCGTGGAAATTTGGAGCTGTTCTAGAATCCGAATGCGTGCCTGATTGAACCGAAAGACCATACATAAAAAATCGTGGTGGTGTAGATTGTCAACTACCCTCAAATTAACATTTGCTTTTTCGTAATACTTGGATAATAAGCAAAGGTTAAGAACAGATTACAGATTAGCATATTTTAAATTAGAGTTTTGCGGCTAACATCGCACATTGTATACTGCGAGGTGACGAACGTTAAGTATTCTGGGGCATTTTTACTTATTTAAATCGTCACAAGAGGAATAAAACAAATTCGAGTATTATTGCACCTTGTTTCAGGAACAGTACAACATGTGAAATATATTACGCAACAGTGCAAAACGGTTCACAAAAAATTACTAAATTATTTCAAGACCGCAGATTGAACATTACGCAACAGTGCAAAACGGTTCACAAAAAATTACTAAATTATTTCAAGACCGCAGATTAAACAAATTGAAGGAAAGAAGGTCAGTCTACTAGGAGGCAAACTAGAAGAATAGAAATAAGGTACAGCACAGGATGCACCTTTCTTGGAGAAAACTATTTGGGCAACAAAATTTCTTTTCGCGTTGCATGTTGCATTCTCTTTTAGGGAAAACAAGATTTGAGAGACTTGAAGCTTTTTGGTATTAGGTTGAATTATGGTAATTTGCTAGTAGTGGTTCAAATTATTAAAATCAAATTCAAGCTAAATGTAAGATGTTCAGAAATGCGCAACTTTTCAAGGCCCGACAAGTGTTGTACTCTATGTGCAAAACAACCCAAAATAAAATCCGGCTTTATATACTCTTATTGCATACAAAGCAACATTGTATACTGCACTGCATACTCTTATTGCGTGTACTGACAGATGCTGCTGATTGCTTTACTGGAACTGATAAGAAAAAACCTGCAAAAATCCACTCCCCCTGTTATGTTGGCCTGTTCCCAGTAATTCAGAGGGGCGTGAGATAATTTTATTTAAGAAGAGCAGCTGCGAAGCTACATATGAAAAGACTGTATCATGCAACAGATGTGTCTTAACAAAATTTAATTCAACAGTTTTCAGCAGGTAAAAAATATGGATGGGCCGGAAAGTAGTGGAGAACGAGAACTTGACAAGGTGCTGCAAGAGGCTCCGATTTTAATGGATTTCCTAATTCAATAATTCGCCTACGATCCTCTGTAAATGTCACTCTCGTTAAGCTGTCACTTCCTTCTAACGATGATCCACTCAATGCCGAAGGGTGCGGAGTCCGTAAAATTG